>BMAC01000187.1:524832-588012 GCA_014905375.1 Phtheirospermum japonicum
GCTTAGAACCCTAGATACTCTTTGGTATTGAATTCGTAATCTTTAGTTTAATTAATGCTTGGTTTTTATCCTTGTTAGTTATTTCGTTTCGTTGGTATTGCGTTCTTGATAATTGCTTGATTTTATGCTAGTTAATCTTGCTTGAGTTCTTAGAATAATTTCTCTAGTTTATAGTTCGAATATGCTGAAGTAGAATACTTAGTTTTAATTATAGTTCATGTGTTTAAAATTTCTAGATAATCAAAACAATCAAACCCCCCCCCCCCCCCCCATGTATGTGATATTGAATTGAACGAACTATTTGAGAACTCCGATTGTATGTTCCTCGAGAGACGACTCGAGTCAAGTTGCCAAACTACGCGCGACCCCGTTCTCTTGCGGGCAAGCTATTGATCTTTTGACAAATTTTCATAAGTAGGCAACACAAAAGCTTGAATCAAAATTTTGGCGCCGTTTCCGGGGAATATACAAAGGTTTTCAAAAATATGTTTGTTCATTTTATTTTTATTTTAGTCGTTTATTTGTATAATTATTTTCTCTAGTCGATACGTTTTGATTTGTTGTTGAGTTCATGCAAGGTCGTAGATCGCTTAGGCTCGACCTTGCACCATTCATCGACAACGTTCATCGTCCTAATCAAGTGAGACCACCTCATTCACCCACAAGTGAATCATCTGCCACGACTGATTTTATTTGTGATCCTGTTCCGGAAACGATGTTGCGACTAGACAACCAAGCCCACAACAACGAGGACGATCAGCCACCAAGGCATCCACCCGTGCAACAAAGAAATGGGTACGGGAGTGAGCCAAATCGTCCCGACGGACCAGTACAGCCTCAAGCGTACTGGGAGAATATTCAACGAAACGTAATAGACCAGAATGACGGCCAAAGAAGAGGAGATAATCGCTACCGCCACGTTCCGGACGACTATTCCGAGAGATCGTACCATGGCAACGAACGGGTCAATGAGTGTCTCGCGTATGACGGGTACCATGAGAGAGACGAATACGCGAGGCGAAATAACCATGAAAGATACCAACGGGAGGCGCGCGAACTGAGACAAAGAGAGTTCACGACCCCTCAAGTGGGTCCCTATAGTTCGGCAATTGTGTTCGGTAGAACTGCGAGAGACTTTGAGTTGAAACCTCATATCATCAACAACCTCCCAACATTTCACGGTCTCGCCAACGAAGACCCACTGACGTTCCTTAAGGAGTTCTATGCCGAAGTTAGTAGGATTCCGTCCCCGGGACTTCATCACGAAGACCTTCAAATGGTGTGTTTTCCGAGTTGCATGAAGGATAAAGCCAAGTCTTGGCTACTATCACTGGAACCAAGATCTCTGGTCGACTGGCCCATGGTGAGCGACAAATTCATTAATCAGTACTACTCATCTCAGACGACGGGACACATAAGGAGACAAATAGCCAACTTTGTCCAGCAAGACGGGGAGTTGTTTCACGAGGCGTGGGAACGTTTCAAATCTTTATTGCAAATTTGCCCCCATCATCACAACTCTCCGGGAATGGTGAATCAACTCTTCTACGAGGGACTTCTAGATTCTTATAAGAATAACGTAGAGGTGGTTGCTGGAGGAGATTTTGGGGATTTGACAGCGATGGCTGCCAAGCAACTATTTGAAAGGATGAGCGAAAAGTCGAGGCAAACGAGCTCTCGACCACGGAAGATAAGGGTTAACGAGGCAACTGAGGTGCCAAGTAACGAGACCTTCGAGGTATGTAACCGTTGTGGAGATCAAGGGCATGCGGGGGATTCATGTACAATGGGGTATCACGAGGATACCGACGCTGAAGCACACGCCATCAAGGACCAATTACGCAACATAGATCTTCCAACTTATGAGCACAGGACTCAGCCAAACCCCAAGTTTAATGCAAATCGTAATTCTCCTTACTTGAAATGGGGCCCTAAGAATCCACATTACACCCCAGCACAAAATAAATCAACACAACCTCCACCGAGCAAATCACTACCAGCGGGGCCAACACCTGTTCCTATACAGCCAAATGATCAACTGCTAATTTGGCAACAGAACCAAGTCACCGAGACACTGAGAAACAGGGATGGATTGACCAGTCTGACCACGCAAGTGAATAAGCAAGGAGAGGTCTTGGATGATCTATCTAAGAGCGTGAAGAACTTGGAGAAAATGATGGGGTAAATGGCGACATTCATGGCCAAACACGACAATGAAAAGGTGAAGTTTCCAAGCCAACCCGAGCAAGCTTCCGCGGTTCATACTCTACGAAGTGGGAAGACGATAGATAATGGGGTCGAAGAAAAGAACGAAGGGGACACTGATATTGCAAATGAGGGGCTGCCCACGAACAATGACCCTAAATCGGTTGACCAAATGCATAAGTCACCGAATCCGTACATTCCTGGGTCGTTAAAAGGGAAGTCCCCAAATCAAGTACCCTCTCCAGTAACAAATGACGATCCCACCAAGCCTCCGAAGGCATCGCCAATCACTATTCGAGACAAGGTTCCTTTCCTAAGTCGCCTACGCCCAACAAAAGAGAATAAAAAGTTCATGGAACTTTATAATCTGCTAAAAAACATCAACATTAATCTTCCTCTGTTAGACGTAATCAAGACGATACCTGCGTATGTGGAATTTTTCAAGGAATTAGTCGCAAGGGAACGGCGTCTCGAGACACTTCATCAAGTTAAGTTAACAAAGGAGGTGAGCGCCATATGCAAAGGGCCTCTACCCAAAAAGGAAAGAGATCCCGGAAGTTTCTGCATAACCATCACCTTGGACGACGGACAGACAGCACGAGGCATGCTTGACCTTGGAGCAGGAATCAATTTGATGCCTTATTCCCTTTATAAGGAATTCGAGTTAGGGACAATGAGACCAACGACGATGCGGCTACAATTCGCGGACCGATCAATTAGACAACCACTTGGCATAGTCGAGGATGTTCTAGTTCAAGTTGGCGAGCTTGTGATTCCAGTCGATTTCGTCATATTAGATGTCGGCGAGGTTCCGAAGGAGGGCACTGAGCATACTATTTTGCTTGGTCGACCATTTATGTCCACTTCTCGTACACTGATTAACGTACACAAAGGGAGGATGACCTTGTCCGTGATGGGAGAGACAATCATATTTTCGCTGAAAGATATCCGCAACACTCCTTCGCCATACATGAATGAAGATTTCTCATTTGTGGACCCGATTGCCTCTTGTGTTCACGAGCTTAAGGGGATCACCGTGCTAGATGAATTAAGCGTCGAGGACGACACAGAATTTTTGAACAGGGTGGCCAAGATGTTAGAGATATATTTGAATGAGATCGACGAAGACCATGAAGAGATTGACGATTTTGATGAAGAATTGTGTGAAATAGCCATTGCACCCGAACTTGGTCCAAAGATAGAGTTAAAGCCGCTACCGAGCCACTTGAAGTATGTTTTTCTCGAGCCCAACAAAACGAAACCAGTCATCATATACTCAGCCTTGTCGGAGCACGAGGAGAAGGAAATAGTTGCGGTGTTAAGCAACCACAAGGAGGCAATAGGATGGAGCATCAGCGACATCAAAGGAATAAGCCCCGTGACTTGCATGCATAGAATCGAAATGGAACCCGATGCCAGGCCTGTGAGGGACAGTCAATGGAGACTGACGCCAACGCTTTATGAGGTGGTTAAGAAAGAAATTTTTAAGCTTAAAGACGAAGGAATCATTTTCGCCATCTCCGACAGCAAATGGGTGAGCCCAATCCATGTGGTTCCAAAGAAAGGAGGTATCACCATCGCCGAAAACGCAAAGGGTGAGATAGTGCCAACCCGACTAACTACTGGATGTCATATGTGCATCGATTATAGGAAGTTGAATGTGGCCACTCGTAAGGATCATTTTCCTCTACCATTCATCGACCAACTCCTCGACAATCTTGCGGGACACGAATTTTACTGCTTTTTGGATGGCCTTTCGGGCTACTATCAAGTGGCCATCGCTCCGGAAGATCAGAGCAAGACAATGTTCACATGCCCCTTTGGCACATTCGCTTTTCGAAGGATGCCCTTTGGCCTGTGCAATGCACCAGCGACTTTTCAAAGGTGCATGCTCTCAATTTTCGGTGATTTTATTGATGACTTTCTTGAAGTATTTATGGATGATTTTTTAATTTTTGGGTCATCTTTTGATCATTGTTTGTCTAATTTGTCAAGAGTTCTAGAACGATGTATTGAGAAAAATCTAACTTTGAGTTGGGAGAAATCCCATTTTATGGTAAAAAGTGGCACTGTTCTAGGCCATGTTGTTTCTAGAAAGGGGCTGGAGGTTGATAAGGCAAAAATTGATGTAATTGAAACTCTCCCTMYGCCTYGAGATRTTAAAGGGATTAGGATTTTTCTTGGTCATGCAGGCTTTTATAGACGGTTTATCAAAAACTTTTCAAAAATAAGTCGTCCACTTTGCAAACTTTTGACTTTAGATACTCCTTTCATTTTTAATGAAGAATATTTGAATGCGTTTAATGAGTTAAAAGTGAGTCTTACGTCTGCCCCTGTGGTTGTTGCTCCCGACTGGACCTTACCCTTTGAAATTATGTGTGATACCTCCAACGAGGCGGTGGGGTCTGTTTTGGGACAACGTGTGGAAAAATTGCTTAGGGTCATTTATTATGCTAGTTATATGCTAAAATATGCTCAACGTAATTATACCACAACTGAAAAACAATTATTGGCAGTTGTATTTTCGCTTGAAAAATTTAGACCATATATAGTTGGAGCTAAGGTAATTGTACATATTGACCATGCTGCTTTTACGCCATTTGTTTTCCAAACCACAAAGTAAGCCACGCCTTATTAGGTGGATTTTATTGCTACAAGAATTTGATGTGGAAATAAAAGATAGACGGGGTTGTGAAAATGTTGTGGCGGATCACTTGTTTAGAATGGTAGTTGAGGAGAATGAGGGGGAGAAATTTATGATTAACGATCTTTTTCCTTATGAAAATGTTTTTAATCTTGAGCAATTAATTACCCCTTGGTACACTGATATTGTGAATTATCTTGTTTGTAAAATCGTGCCTAACCATTTATCCTACCAAGAACGGAAGAGATTTTTGAGTAAATGCAGGGACTACTTTTGGGATGACCCCGATGTTTTCAAAYDCTGCAAGGATGRTYTAAATAGGAGGTGCATTCCGAACGACGAAATGGGGAGCATTCTCCAATTTTACCATGACCATGGAGGGAATTTTGGAGCTCAAAAGACGGAGTTTAAAGTGTTACAAGCCGAATTTTATTGGCCGAGTTTATTTGCTGCGTGCGTTTGAATATTGCAAAACTTGTGACAACTGCCAACGGACCGGAAACATAGGTAAGCGAGACGAGATGCCACAGGTACCCAACCAAGTGGTGGAGATTTTCGATGTATGGGGGATAGACTTTATGGGACCTTTCCCTAAGAGTGGAGATTTTGAGTACATCCTTGTTGGTGTCGACTACGTATCAAAATGGGTGGAAGCAATCCCTACTCGAAGAGCTAATGCAGAAGTTGTTCTCAAATTCCTCCAAGAAAATATTTTCAGTAGATTCGGGGTGCCGAAATCGATAATAAGTGATGGAGGGAGCCATTTTTGTAACAAGGCTTTTGCAAAGTTGATGAAAAAATATGGGGTTCGACACAAGGTAGCTACGCCTTACCACCCTCAAACGTCTGGTCAAGTCGAAACGAGCAACCGTCAACTTAAGGCCATCCTCGAGAAAACAGTCGGGCCGAGTCGAAAGGATTGGGCAGTTAAACTTGTCGACGCACTGTGGGCATACCGAACAGCCTACAAGACAGTGCTTGGAATGAGCCCTTTTCGCCTAATCTATGGGAAGGCTTGCCATTTGCCCGTTGAGCTAGAACATCGAGCTTGTTGGGCAATTCGGAAACTGAACATGAATTATGACGAGGCTGGCGAGTATAGGAAGTTGAAACTAACTGAACTCGAGGAGATAAGGAATGAGTCCTATGAAACTGCATGGAGGCAAAAGAAGATGACCAAAGTATACCATGATCGGAAACTCGTCAACAAGAATTTGGAGGTAGGTAAGTTAGCTCTAGTCTTTAACTCGAGATTTAAACTTTTTCCAGGGAAACTAAAATCAAAGTGGAGTGGACCGTTCGTGATAAAAGAGATCAACGAGTTTGGAGCTGTTACCCTTTACGATGAGAAACGAGACTCAACATTTCAAGTTAATGGGCACCGCGTCAAATTGTACCGTGACGGAGAATCAAAAAATCAAGATCGCGAAGTATGGGCGATGGTGGAACCACTTCCGCTGGCAATTTAATCACGGCACAGTTACGTCGAGCAAACGGCGTTAAAAGATGCGCTTCTTGGGAGGCAACCCAAGCTACTGTATTTTCTTTATTTTTGACTTTCTTTTATTTTAGTTATTTCTTTTTTTTTCTTTTTCTATTTTTTTTGTAAGTGTTTGGACAGGATTTAGGTCGGGATAAGTTTAATTCATCTTTTGAAGAGTGAAAAACTGCTTGAAAATCAGCCTGCAGCCGCATTTCGACTGACGCGGCGTCGACGCTGACATGACGCTTCCTGGGCGCACGCGTCGAATGACGCGGCAACGAAGTTGCCTGGGCGCGCGCGTCGACTGACGCAGCGTCGACGCGGCGTCAACGCCACCTGTGCGCGTGAGCAATTTTTGGTAAGTTTTAGCTGCAATTTTTGGTAGTTTTATTCTAAATAGGAGAGTGAATTTTAGGGGTTTATTTGCACGAAATTTGTCAAGATTGGGGACAAGATCTTTTGTCTTAATGGAGTTCTAATTAGATAAGTAAACTTAATATCTTTTCCCTTATCTTTAATTTGGGTGAATTTATGATTCCTATTTTTAAGGTCTTTTGATCCCTATATAAACCCAACCCTTTCACTCTTAATTTCATTATTCTCAAAGCTCTACATCTCTCTTCCCCAAGATATTTTCGCCCCCCACCCCTTTTTCCTTACCATGAGGCCAATTCCAAGAACCACCAAAAATCACGAGAAAAGGTGGATGCTGAGGGAGGAACACGACGAGAAAGTGGACCAGCTGCATGATAAAGTCGAGAAGGCGAACGATTTGGTTGGTGATTATCAATTGGATGAGGTAAACTATACCCTCCAAATCGATGCTCTAAAGAACGAATTGAGAAGGGCGGAGGAGATCAACGATGGGTTGAGGGACATGAACCTTCAACTAAGGACCACCATTCAACGCTTAAAGAGGTATTGAGCACGACCTCGGACAGCAGAGGGAGGACCTTGACGAACGTGCCATGACCAAGAACGAGCTCCGCGACGCACTTCTCCGAGCTCGAGAGACGATTGCCACCTTRACTAAGGACAACAATGAGAYGATATGGGAGACGTTCAGATTATCRGRTGAGATCGATATWAAGGACGAGCGCTTGAAGGAGGCGGATTCCGAGATAGAGAGTTTGACTCAAGACGGAATACGTTTCTTGCGAAGTAACCATGCAATCCGCGAGGAGAAGTTTGCACTCTTACGGCAAATTGAGGAGTTGGAGGCCCACATCAAGGATTTTAATTTGAGAAACGCGGCGAACGAGGGGAATTTGGGATTTTGGAAGCAGTGCTTGGAAGAGGCTAGCAAGAATATCGTCGCGTTAGAGCGATTGGGTCCCAAACCCCTTTAGTTTTTTTCGGGCTTGCTATTATTTATCTATTTATATTTTTTTTCCATAATCGAGTCGTGGGATTGTCTTTCCACCTTATCCTGTTTAGTTCATTGCAATTTTGTTTTCTTTTCGGTTGTCTACGTATTTTGTTTCAGCAATTAATAAAATTTTATTTTTCGTATGCCTTGCTTTTTCGTATTTCTTGCACCATGGCCGTTTTTATTTTCTTGTGAGATTGTGCAGTTATCCATGGTTAAATATCATTTATGAGAAGGGGTAAATCTCTGGAATACGAACGGTAACAACTTTTCACCAACCTGCTGTCGCGTCGACCAACGCGAGCGTCGACGCTCCGTCGAAGCGGTGCTGACCCGCGTCAGTCGACGCTATGTCGACGCCATGTCGATGCCGCCTGCGCATAGCGACCGGCTGCCCTGGGCGGAAGCTATGATTTTCGATAGCCGTTTTGTTCAACGATTTGCTGAAGAGCCGTGGCAACGATCTAATAAATTTATTATTGCTGATTTTTATTTTTATTCTTATTTATTTTTATTTTGGTTGTTATGTTTTGAGGACGAATCCATTCACGCGGGCTCTGGGAACGTGAAGTTGCACAACTTCAATGAAAAAGACTCGACCATTCATTTTTCAGGGACGTTTTCTTACCCTTTCCTTGTTTGAATTGCTTTTCTTTATATTTATGGCAATCAGGGGATTGCCGGTTTTTCAAGAGGGGGGATGGTTGAGTAATGATTGAAATTTATGTGCAATTTTTCAATTTTTACGTGATTGTGTTTGCTATTTTCTGCGCTAAATTGTGTTTGTATGGCATGCCTGTCGAAGTTAGCTATTTGTGAATTGATGTTTTTGTCTTTGAGCGTGCTTAAGTGCATACATTTTTCAGTAATTATTATTTATATATTGTAAAATGGTACTTGGACGCAATTGATTTCGCAAAACTTTAAAAGCAGTGTCAATTCAAAACTTTTTCATGCAAAAAGCCAGTGAGTAGCCTGAGTGTTTATCATCTTTGCATGTACTTGAATGAGTTTTGATTTGAAATCTCTTTGAAACCGCTGTGTGTAGTTGACTTGGAAAATGACGTTAAGGCACAAATAAAACCCTATTCCGGCCATATTCATAAATTATTAGCCACTATAAATTCTGAATGAGCCAATCACAGCCAAATAATCCATTTCCATTAGCCATGAGTGATTTATTTGAGTCGACCCCTACAACCCATTAAAAGCGTGGGGTAGGAGTTAGTATTTTTATTGGTTATTAGTGTTTTGGAATTTTTACAAGGGATTTATGAATTTTTGTAATAAAGGATCACCATCCTTCAAAAAAAAAAAAAAGAAAGAAAAAGAAAAAAAAAGAGAAAAAGACCCCATAAAACAGAATTAGAGGGGGATATAAAAAAAAGAAAAAGGAAATAGGAAGGATGGTGAATAGTGTTAGTCATTGCCTACGAGCTAATAAAGGCTTGTGTTTATTATTTATTTTATGATCCTATTGTTTAGAAGGCATGAGTTGTGTAAGAAGCGTGTTATGAGCTTCAATTGTGTTTAAGTGGTTCGAGCAAAAGTCGGTTTAGAGTCACGAGTTGGGAAATAGCCTAAGTTTAAAGGCTACGTTATGAGTGTTTAGTGAGGTTTTTATCTTTTGACGAGGTGAAGCCTATTGCTCCTTGATTAGAATAGGTTTGGTGAGTTATTGATCACGTTAGATCGCGAGTTAGCCACACGACTTATATATTTCATACCCGTCCAAAAAGCCTTACATTACAACCCGAAAAGACCTTTTCTCGATTCTTTGTTCGACAACACACTTAATTTGCGATTGAAAAGAGATTGATTTTCGGTGCTTGTTTTATTGTGCTTGTATTTGTATGATTTGAACGTATACACGTCCTATGCAGAAAATACTCGAGTGCTTGAGCGTACACCCCTATATATTTCCCTTTTGTGAGGAAGCATGAATTCAATTTTGAAGCGACAATGTAATACGGGTGGAGTGTTTGAAGTTGCATTGCATGTACCTATATTTTCAAAATTATTTAAGTAGCATAGCACGACTCATTGCTTGGACTGATTTTAATTTCTTGCTATACTTTGAATCTATCATTTGTTCGAGGACGAACAAACCAATTAAACTTGGGGTAGTTGATTAGCACGTATTTGTCCTTATTTTCAGTAGTATTTTAGTTTGTTTTTCCATTTGTTTTTGGTATAAGTTGGACGATTTAAGCATAATTCCGTATTTTTATAGTTTTGGCTTATTTTACCATATTTTAATCGTAATTGATGCAAATAGGTGATATTTCATTATTTTCACCTTACAGCTAAGTAACCGGAAGAGTTCAGCGCGTAATAGACGAAGTTCGATGTTCGAGAATAGGAGAACGAGCTTTCCGGCGAAATAAGTAGCAAAAGATAGAGAGAGACGGAGGCAGACGCGCAGCCTCATCGACTGACGCGACCGTCGACGCTCCGTCGACGCGAGCCATGATCCGAGTCAGTCGACGCAGCGTCGACGCAACTTGCTGAAGCGTCGATGTCGGACCCATCCAGTCGATGCGCCACGTCCTGGCCGCACCGACGCCGAGCGCCAGCACGCGTCAGTCGACGCACCGTCGACGCGACGGCCCAGAATCGGGATTTTTAGGGTTTCTTATGCTTCAAGTCAAGGGAAATCTATATAAACCCTTCTAAGTCCGTCCCAAAGGAGACACCTCTCACCCATACTCTAAATATCTGATATTTTGGCTCGAGAACAACACCATCCACATCCCGATAACAACAATTGATGAAGATCGAAGATTCGAGGATTGCCAAGCTCCAACTATCCGTTCGTGATCCGTTCTTCGACCAAGATCAACCAACTCTCCGGATTAGCTGAAGAATTTACTACGCTTTCTAATTTAATAAGTACTCTAAACCTTTCATTCGTTTTCGTAGTTTAATTTATGCAATAAAGTAGTTGTTCTTCAATAATTGCTTTTGAATTTGTTTACGCTTAGAACCCTACATACTCTTGGTATTGAATTCGTAATCTTTAGTTTAAATAATGCTTGGTTTTTTCCTTGTTAGTTATTTCGTTTCGTTGGTATTGCGTTCTTGATAATTGCTTGATTTTATGCTAGTTAATCTTGCTTGAGTTCTTAGAATAATTTCTCTAGTTTATATGTTTGAGTTGCTTAAGTAGAATACTTAGTTTTAATTATAGTTCATGTGTTTTAAATTTCTAGATAATCAAAACAATCAACCCCCCCCCCCCCCCATGTATGTGATATTGAATTGAACGAACTATCTGAGAACTCCGATTGTATGTTCCTCGAGAGACGACTCGAGTCAAGTTGCCAAACTACGCGCGACCCCGTTCTCTTGCGGGCAAGCTATTGATCTTTTGACAAATTTCTCATAAGTAGGCAACACAAAGAGCTTGAAATCAGTCTACCGCCCAGCGTCGGGATTGGCGGCCAAAGTACGAGTTCTAGTAGTTTATTTCAATATACCGAAAGTGGTCATAGAAGGTTTCTTGTAAAATTTATTTCCATTATGAGTCTTCCTTTTAATCATGCGCATAGTAATCATTATGAAGATTATACTAGAGGTGAATTTAATCCATCTAGCACTAGGATTTCACAAAATAAATTGACTCGCGATATTGAAAAAATGGCTGGTGAGTATAAGGTTTGATTTTGATTTCAATATTTGATAGTTTACCTCAAAGTGTCTCTATATGTTCGGATATTTGGACGGATTCTTTTCATAATCATAATTATATGGGAATTACTTGCCATTGGATTGATAATTCTTGGGCTTTGTAATAACGTTTAATTGCATATAGAGATTTTGATAGTCCGCATACCGCGGTGAATATTTCGCGCAAAATAGCCACTGTTTTGTCTGAGTACCATTTAGGTAACAAGGTTTTTCCAGTTTTATTTGATAATGTCGCCGCTAATACGGCTAGTTTAGATTTGTTAAAAACTATTTGTCAACCCGCTATTGGCAGCACTTTTTTTCATGTTAGATGCATTTGTCATATTTTAAATTTATGTGTTCAAGATATTTTAAATACTTTTAAATCTAAAATTACTCCGATTAGGAGTGCGATATATCATCTACGTAAACACAATTTGCTTCAAAAAAATGGCAAAAATTTTGCCGAACCAATGGTTTGCATCCAAATTTTTTTTCAAGTGATGTGCCAAATCGTTGGAACTTTACTTATAAATTGCTTAATGATACTTTTGAATATAGAGATGCATTGTGTGCATTTTTTAATAATCAAGATGTCAATTTCGTTTTGTTTTCGCATATGTGGGATGATTGTTATAATATGATGTCCCTTTCAAAAACTTTTAACGACGCCACCGTGACTTTAGTCGGTGCTTATTATCCTACTTCCACACTACTTGTTGATCAATGTATTCAAATTGTACTTGTTAGTACTTCTTTACTCGACTCGCCTGAATTAGGTGAATGTATTGCTAATATGCTGCTAAATGGGTCAAATATTTTTTGTACATTCCCGACGTTTTTTTGATTGAAAAAATTTTAGACCCGAATTATCGGGTAGAGGGTTTAGAAAAGTTACTTAAAGTTTATTACGATGCATTAGGACCTTTTTTAGAAACTTCAAATATTGAAATTCCTAATGCTTATGCTATTGCTCACCAAGCACAAGAATCTTTATCAAATATTTTTAATGATTACAATCAATCTTCTTCTAGTGATTTTAATGTGTCCCCTTCCCCTTCCCCCACCACTTTTAATATAAGACCCAACGACCCTCGACAAGCTCTAGCCCCATGTATGAGGATAATTGAGGTTACTAAGCGAAAACGACAAAGGGCTAGTGTTAGTCGATCAATGGAATTAGACAGTTATTTAGGGGATTTTGAACCGAGTTTGGTTTCAAAAAAGCCCGATGGTACTACTAACGATCTTGTGCAGTTTTGGTCGAAAGTGGCCAGTATTTTTCCTACACTTTGTAGGATTGCCAAGGAGGTTCTCGTCGTTCCTGTTTCAACCGTTTCTGTTGAACAGTCTTTCAGCACGGGAGGCTATTTGTTAGATGAGCGTCGGTCTAGCTTAACACCCAAAAATATTAAAAATTAATTATTGATGAATGATTGGGTGAAAGCCAAAAAATGAGAACAATAAATGCAATTGGATGAAGGTGAAGAGAGCAACTATTACGATACCACTTCGGGAAGCAACGACAACAACGAATAGGTAAGTAGGTAAGTGAGGTAAGTATAAGAACTACGTGTACTTTGATTCCTTTACGAGGATACGTAGGCAAGTTAATTCTAATATTAAAAGTTAAAATTTAATTTTAATTTCTAATATTAGAATTAAATTCAAGTCCTTTTTTTTAACTTATTTTTTTTAAACAAAAAAAATTCAAACTACGTGGACTTTAATTCCTTTACGAGGATACGTAGGCAAGTTAATTCTAATATTAAAAGTTAAAATTTAATTTTAATTTCTAATATTAGAATTAAAATCAAGTCCTTTTTTTAACTTATTTTTTTCAAATTAAAAAAAAACGAACTACGTGGACTTTGATTCTTTTACGAGGATACGTAGGCAAGTTAATTCTAATATTAAAAGTTAAAATTTAATTTTAATTTCTAATATTAGAATTAAAATCAAGTCCTTTTTTTTAAACTTGTTTCTTTTCAAAAAAAAAAATCGAACCATGTGGACTTTGATTATTTACGAGGATACGTTGGAAAGTTAATTCTAATATTAAAAGTTAAATTTTTAATTTTTAATTTTTAATATTAGAATTAAATCAAGCCCTTTTGTTAAAAAAATTATTTTTTTAAAACTTTTTTACTTCAAAAAAATCTTATAATTTAATTTGTAATGTGATTTTGAAATAAATGCCATCATCTTGTTAATTTGGTTGTTTGTAAATATTATAATTAAAATCAAGTCCTTCTTTTTAATTTATTTCTTTCAAAATATATAAAAGCTTCTTACTTCAAAAATTCAATTATTAAAATTTTATTTATCTCATTCTAATTCCATTTAAGTTTTAACTATTCAATTTTTATTTAAGTTTTTAAGTTTAATTTAAAAAAAGATAAAAGAAATATAAAAACCGGCGGTTAACGACCGGTTTTTCGGTTAATCGCCCAATTCGGTTAACCAGTTTAACCGAAACCTTAATCGATTCTCCGCTGGACGGTTAGGGTTGAACCGATTTATTTAACCGACCCTTTTTTAACCGGTTCAACACGTCTACTTGATGGGACGCATACTCCCAACTGTTGATCGCCTGTAAAGTTTTCCCCTCCTCTTTATAATAAATCGGAAATAAGGCACCGTATTTTCCCGAGATATCTTTTCGTTTGCCCGCCCGAGACATGGTAGACAAGTATGCGATAGATAAAAGGTGTGAAAATTGCAATTTGGGTTCTTTTAGAACTTTTGTCGAACACGTGGTGTGTGTGTTTCAAAAGGTGGGTATTTGAAGAAAGTTTGAACCCCAATCACCCCAATCACAACCAATCAACAAATAAAGAACAATGAAATCCCAAAGATATTGTCTAAGTGGATTACTTTGACTATTGGACTCAAAATTGGATTTGTAATCCCCTTTCCCCTTTTGACTAAGTTAGAGAAAAGTTGAGGGAAATATGGAGATGGTTTGGTTATTTTTCGGAATTAATGAAGATAATCGCTGGAAAGTAGTAAGTTTTGTTGAAATTTGAGGAGAATTGTTGTTGATTTGGAAGATACAAAGAGAGAAAGGAGGTTATAAGTGTTTTTTTTTTAGTATTTCTTTGTGTTGTTGTGAATAAGGAAGGATGGGAGGGTTTTATCGAGAGCAGCCGCAGGGTCAGTTTGTAATTAGGACGGGCGGTTCGAAAATATGAGTTTTAAGTCACAAAGCGGGCCGGTTGCGGGTCGGCATCGACAGACTATCGATCAACGGGGGATCGACGGTCGGAATAGAGAAGTCGTCGATCGACAGGGAGTCAACGGTATGGACAGAGAAATCGTCGACCAAGGGCGTCGATCGATGGAGCATCAACGATTGTGATTCATACGTATTTGTCATGTATCTGTATATATTTCGAGTCATGTTTGAGTCTTTTTTTGTCTTTTTCGGGTTAAGAATAAGCTACTTTGCATAATTTTGCATTTTATAGCTTTTTACTTAACTTTCTAATTTCTCAATCATTAATTGGTCCTTTTGAGATAATTTCTTTATTTTCTAATGCAGCTAGGGCGCTCGACGAGTCTGGATTTCAAGAGAATTAAGCTCGTAAGCCGCTACGAGAATCAAGAGACAAAGATGAGAAAGACAACGCCAAGAAGTATCCGCAAGGACACTCATCCGGCCGGATAGATTTGACATCCGACCGGATTGACCTATGAATTCACAACCGGTCAGATGGATCTGACATCCGGCCGAATCAAACCCACTGGACTAACAACCGGTCAGATGGATCTGACATCCGACCGGATTGGCTGAAGAAGACCCTCATCCGGTCGGATTCACCAGGCCATCCGACCGGATGCGAGTGTTACAAAGGCGGATTTTCAAAATATTTTCAGTTACGCAGGCATTGAAGGGGGTTTGGAAGCTACAAAAAGACCATGGATTATCACATATAGGGAGCTATCTTTTGGTGGGAGATCTGACACATATCCTACGATCGATATAGAGCGAACGATTCATTATAGCCCTAATAGGTTTGGTTAGTTAATAATTCACCTTGAGAAGCGCAATAATCCAGAGTTCGTGACAAGCTTCGGGGGTTCTTTACGTAACGTTCCTTTCTCCGGAATCGCCGGAGACAGTATAGCTTCCATCATTTTAAGTTGACCATACTTTCGTTCGATTTTAGTATTTTCTAAACTCTATTTCTAATTTGTTGTTTTGAATCTTTCGTTGGTATTTATTGTTTGGGAATTGAGTGTTCGATTATTGTGTTTGAATCTTTTGTGAATGATTCGTTTTTTTTTATGATAAGCTTTATGTTGGTTGATTTGATTAGTTCAAATCTTGCTATTCTTTGGTTGTTACTTTGGTTATTGATCTTATTAGAATCATAGTTGGTTAATGCACTCCAAGTGTTCGATAATTTGTTTTGTCCTTCAGTTATAGTTCAAATCTCTTGGTAAGTGTTAGAATAGTTCATTAATCAGTTGGTAAATTCTTGCGAAGAGATTGACACTCTCATTGCAAGATTAGTTTCTAAAAATATAGTCTGTTGAAACAATCAAATCATAAGCCCCTTTAGATCGTGTGTTTAGAATTAGAACTTGTGATTTTCGTTATAATAAACATCGTTGACTCCGTATTTCCACTCCTTGAGAGAATCGACTCGGTTCAACTTGTCAGTCTACAATAATCCCGTTCTCTTGCGGGCAAACTTGTTTTCAAAATATAGACGCGCATTGTTTAACTTGATTTTAATTTTGAAAGACAAAAGTTCGACTTAGATTGTAACAGAGAGTTCGTTGACCACCTTCATCGATCGACGGAGCGTCGACGATTGGGATAGAGAGATTCTCGACAACTACGGCGATTAGTTGGTCTATCGACACCAGCAGCACAAAGGTGTCGACACTAGCGTCGATCGACGGATGCTTCCTTGCACCTCATTTTTCGCTTGATTGATAAACGTTCTTCAGTGAGAATTCATCCAACTATTCTAAAAACAAATAAAAACAAAGCAAAACACACAAAAAAAGAAATGTTAGAGAGGAAATATACAGAAATTGCAAAAGGATACGAAAAACTTGGGTTGCCTCCCAAGAAGTGCTTGTTTACGTCACTAGCTTGACGAATTTGCACCGTCTAGTTAGTAGACGGGTCGTCGAGAGTTTCGGTCTCCTCAGCGTGAATCACTCCCGATATTTTGAAATACGACTTGACGCGATGGCCTTTGACTTGAAAACTTTCTTTGGTCTTCTCGTTGACCAATCTCACCACCCCGTATGACATCACTTCTTCGATAATAAAGGGTCCACTCCATCGTGACTTGAGCTTCCCGAGAAATAACCCGAGACGAGAGTTGTACAGTAATGCTTGTATGCTGGCTCTGAGGTCTTTAATGATGAGCTTATTTTCATGTTGAAGTTTCACTTTCTTTTTGTATATGTCGGCATTCTCATAAGCCTCGTTATGTATCTCGTCGAGCTCTTCGAGTTATAGCCCTCGTACGGTGTCAGCTTGCGTCAAATCAAAGTTGACCGCTCGTATAGCCCAATAAGCTCAGTTCTCCATCTCGACCGGAAGGTGGCACGCCTTGCCATATACCATTCGATAAGGGCTGGTTCCCAAGACCGTCTTGTACGTCGTCCGGTACGCCTAAAGAGCGTTGATGAGCTTAGCCGACCTATCATTACAGCTTGGTTGAACGATTTTCTCGAGAATGGCCTTGATTTGCCTGTTGCTATTCTCGACTTGGCCCGAAGTTTGAGGATGATAATCCATGACCACTTTATACTTGATCCCATATCCTTTCATCAGCTTTTCGAAAGATTTGTTGCAGAAATAGGTACCTCCATCGCTGATAATGGCCCTCGGGAATCCGAACCGACTGAAGACATTCTCTTACAAATATTTTAGTACGACCTTGGCGTCACATGTCTTGGTGGGGATGGCCTCAACCCATTTAAACACGTAGTCGATGACAACTAGGATGTACTCGTACCCAAAGGATGTCGGGAACGTATCCATGAAGTCGATGCCCCACACGTCAAATATTTCCACCATAAGATTGCTCGTCTGTGTCATCTCATTCCTCTTTCCGATGTTTCCCATTCGTTGGTATCGATCGCAGGACTTGCAAAACTCGTGAGCATCCTTGAATAACGTCGGCCAATAGAATCCCGACAGGAGGATCTTGAAAGCGGTCTTTTGTCCTCCGAAGTGGCCGCCACATTGTTGATCGTGGCAAAATGACAAGATGCTCTTTTGCTCGTCCTCGGGAATGCATCTTTGAATGATGCCGTCTTTCCCGAATCGGAAAAGGAACGGGTCCCCCCAAAAGTGATTCCTGCAAATAGAAAAAAATCTCTTCCGGTCTTGAAAGGATAAATTGGACCTCAAATGGCCACTAGCAAGGTAGTTAACAATGTCAGCAAGCCAAGGGGTGGGGTGAGAGGAAATAACATATGTTAATTCATAAGGAAATGCATCATTTATACGTTCATGCTCATGCACA
The DNA here is from genome assembly GCA_014905375.1 of Phtheirospermum japonicum. Lineage (NCBI taxonomy): Eukaryota > Viridiplantae > Streptophyta > Magnoliopsida > Lamiales > Orobanchaceae > Phtheirospermum > Phtheirospermum japonicum. The sequence continues at coordinate 542,703 of BMAC01000187.1, forward strand.
TTTCCCTCAACACTCAGACGTGACAAATGATCCGATTAACTGTGGGACAGTCATGTCACATCTGTTGTAAGCAAAATCAAAGACTTCTAAGAGTGGATACTCAAAATTGGTGATGACAAAATTGATAGCAAAGTGGATGGTAAAATTTTAATTAATATACCTTATGATATACTTTCTCAAACTTCAGGCGATCATATTGCAACTATTGTTGAGAGTACTTATCCTTCTATTTTAGAAAATCTTGGCAGTCACTCATTCTTTGAGTAAAGAGCTATTCTAGCATTGATTAGTAACATTATTGAAACAATTAATGAACACGTGATGTCTATTCTTTTAGGGAATGAAAAAATATATTCTAATCTTGACACCATTTGCAAAGCATATGTGAATGGAGAACCACAACATCAAGTCTACTCGACCGATTTTCTATACCCAAATAAGTGCTTAGGGATTCCTAATCATATTTTGAAGTTGAATATTGTAGTTCCAATTATGTAGATTCGAAACATGGATCAAATTAGGGACTATACCATGGTATGGGGTTGGTTGTTATCCAACTTGGAGATCGGATTATTGAAGCAAAGATTTTATCGAAAATTAATATGGGACGAAGGTTTACATTCCATGTATGACATTGAGTCCTTCAAATAGCAGAGTCCTTTTTAGATTTTAGAGGAGATAATTTCCACTTATTACCCGTTTTGCAATGATTATAAAAAAGAGCCAAAATCAAACTCTTTATAATGCTGGTTTGGACATGCCAAAATCAGTTTCAGCCACGGCCAACTCCATATCACGATATCTCGAGTTAAGAGGTATAAAGGGTTGAAAAATTATATTGCGACGATAATCTTAACATTGTTAATAAAATAGTTAATGTTATTTACAAAGAAGTTTTCAAAATCTAAAGTAAACATTTTTATTTTAAATATCGTATCAATAAGACACTCTATGAGTTTAATGATTTGTTTTACCATTTTATATTTTTCTTTGATATGCACGCGTAACACGTAAGTTTCAAAACTAGTTATTTCACACATGCATATATTCATTTACTCACTGCACAAAGTAATAATTGAAGCCAATATATTCTTTAATGGTGGTAGCAACAATAAACTTGCAAGCCCAACTTTATTGTGGGTCTATTGTACCACATCATTTACACATCAAAATAAAAACTCTACTATTTTTTAAAACTTCTATTCACAATAGCATAAAGTTGGATTTTGATTAACAATCTAAGTTTATATTATTACAAATAGAACCCATCTTGCGATGATAACTAATTTTCAAAGCCAATCTTTTTAATTGAAATCCAATGTACACAATTGCCATTACTACCTCGCTAAATCCAAAGAAAGGATACATACTCATGACGATCGCTTAGGTTAATTTTAAGCAAAAATCTACTCAAAATATTAAATTGGGAATTCCTACAAAAACAACATAGAAGTATTTTAGTTCCTCAATTTTTCTATTTAAATTGAGGAACCACTATTTGCCCTCGAACACATCCATCATTTGGTTCCTCAATTTTACTATTTATTTATTATTATTTTTTAAATTGCCTTATTAAATTGATCTACACTCGAACTAATCATACCATCTCCTATCAAATGAACTTCACATTATTATTTTTTATATTAAGATTATTATTTTTATATTAAGAGATGTATAATTCTCAGCAGAGGAAGTGATATTTTATAGATACTCTAATAATCATGACTTAATTAACATAAAAAAAGAATAGATGAAAGGCAATATAACATTAACCTTCCAGGATTCAATTTAAAGTAATCGTCTCTAATGATGTAATTTAAAAGACGAAAAAGACTCTTTCTTTCATCCAAGATTCAAATTAACCTTGTTTTGTTTTCACACAATATCCTAAAAACCTAATCCATGACAAACGCATGGTTTCAAAAAATTTCAAAGTGATTTGTTTAATACAATACATGAAACAAAACAAAATCCATGTCCTAAACTACTTTTAACTAAAAAAATTAAGATTTAATTACCGAAAAAAGGTACCTTAGCACGCACTCTCGTAGCACGTTTATCCCACTCCCTAATTTTTAACTGCTAAAGCTTTGAGCGTGGTAAAAAATCTCTATGCCGCGTTTACGGATGAAAACCAGATGACAAACATAACCTATTTATTGATAATAGGTCTTAGGGATTTTGACCACATACCAGAATCTTTGTGCATGAACCAACAATTAAATTAAGCGCGTTGCTAGAGGCAGCTTTTCAGCAAGAGCCAAACAGGCCTTTATTAATCTTTTCATATTTCTTTCGCTATTTTATTGATCAAGTCAGAAATTACCTAAAATTATAAATATAAATAAAAACCCATTTCCTACTTTTTTTTTTTAAATTTGGTGGATCCAAACAATGTAAAAGGGCCAAAAAGTGGGACCCATTTTTAAGTGGGTCCTAAAAGCCTAAAAGGGCTCCACAAATTCACTTTTACAAACACCACCCATTTGTTTTTTTTGTGCTTATAAAAAGCAGCTAAAGGCGCACCATTTCTTTGCAAGTCCCCAAAAAAAACCACATTTACTACCACAGCAACATTGGTTGATAATACACGCACATACACCTTCATTGTGTGTCGCAGCTTCACACTTATTAGTTATCACTGTATTTAAAGACAAGGCTTAACAGCTGTTTGCCTTATTTTCCTGCACAATTTGTTGATTAAAGTTTGTATCTTTTTGCTCCCATTTTCTCTCTCTCTAATTGAAAGAAGCATAGAATAAAGTGGGCAAAAGGGAGAAAGGAAAGAATCAAATTATAAGTGGGGGAGGTGAAGAAAAAAAAAAGTTATTCTTTTCTAAATTTACATTCTCGAAGAGGGTATTTTTTGTTTTGGCAACATGGGTTTGAATATAGCAGCAATGTGCAATGCGATTTTGCTTGTGCTATTTTGCTCATGGATTTATTGTGGAGAAGCTTCAGTTTCATATGACTCTAAGGCCATTTCTGTCAATGGGCAGAGGAGAATTCTTATTTCTGGATCCATTCACTATCCAAGAAGCACACCTGAGGTATATTTTTCTCAAATGTAGTCTTTTCAAAAATTTTTTTTTTTTGCAGTTTTATTACTATCTATCTATCTTCTTGGGTATTGTAGATGTGGCCAGATCTTATTCAGAAGGCAAAAGAAGGTGGTGTTGATGTGATTCAGACTTATGTCTTTTGGAATGGGCATGAGCCTGAACAAGGGAAGGTTAGTGGTGTTTTTCATATTTATGATATACTTTTGAACATTTATTTTCTTGTAAATTGTACTTATATTGCTCAGTGAACAGAGTTTTGTTTATTTATTTTGATATTTTTTTGCAGTATTATTTTGAAGAGAGGTATGATTTAGTGAAGTTTATCAAGCTGGTGAAGCAAGCAGGGCTTTATGTCAATCTCAGAATTGGTCCCTATGCTTGTGCTGAATGGAATTTTGGGTAATAATACAACTGAAAATACAAAGATTTTTTCTATAAAAAGCAATTTTTTTGGGACAATTTGGAATATTAAGGATTTTGTTATTTTCTACTGCAGGGGTTTTCCAGTTTGGCTAAAGTATGTTCCAGGCATTAGTTTCAGGACAAATAATGGGCCTTTTAAGGTATAGCATTTGCTTTTATTCTGGGCTTATGAGAATTATATGTCATTGATATGTTATTTATAGTTATTTATTCCAAGAGTGACTAACTGGTCTAAAATTCTTTGTCAAAAAGGCTGCTATGCAAAAATTCACAACCAAGATTGTGAATATGATGAAAGCTGAGAAACTGTATGAAACTCAAGGTGGTCCAATCATATTATCTCAGGTAGTTAAACTTCGCAATATCTTCAATGCATCCAGTTATATAGAAGCAAATTGAAAATAAATAAATAAATTCTGTTTTTTTATTTTTATTATTTTTTTGTGATAGATTGAGAATGAATATGGACCTATGGAGTACGAGCTCGGTGCCCCTGGTCGAGCTTACACCGAATGGGCCGTGAAAATGGCCGTTGATCTTGGCACAGGTGTACCATGGATCATGTGCAAGCAAGATGATGCCCCTGATCCAATCGTGAGTATTATTATCATTTTTATTTGATTATTTTATTTTCAAATCTGAATATGGTTTGCATGCTGTGTTAATGTGTTAATTTATTTTTCTGTATGTTGTCTGCATCTATGGTCATAAACATTATATTTGGCATCTTGTTCATTCTTGCACATGGCCTGCTTTCTCACTCTACAATGCCAATTTATTTTTCCCCTCTTTATTAAATAGTAACACTCCTTTTAATCTTGTTCTGACCAAATTGTGATATATCCATGCTGATTATAAATATTGTGGTAAACTTTAATGGGAATATTTTTTATACTCTAATCCCATACATCCAGTTTCTTTGATTTTACATCAATTAATTCTAAATGCTCTTATTCTGCTAATAAGATATTTTAAAAGCTTTTTAATGTATATTATTATTATGCAATTATATATCGTTGATGTAGGTCTTTTTGTGTGCTTTGCTCTTACAGATTAATACCTGCAATGGTTTCTATTGTGATTATTTTTCTCCCAATAAGGCTTATAAACCCAAGATGTGGACTGAAGCGTGGACTGGCTGGTACTTAGTACTTTTATTTTATTTTCGACGAGGTTAATATTCATTCGATTAGTAAATTAACATTATACGGCATCATTTTTATAGGTTTACTGAATTTGGCGGTCCAGTTCCTTACCGGCCGGCTGAGGATTTGGCATTTTCTGTTGCCAAATTTATTCAAAAAGGAGGCTCTTACATAAACTATTATATGGTAAAACGTACATTCCCTGAATTTGCTGACTGAATAGGGAATACCATTGGTGATAAAATTGGCTAAATGAGATTAATTAATTAATTAACTTTCAGTATCATGGAGGAACAAACTTCGGCAGGACTGCTGGTGGTCCGTTTATCGCGACTAGCTATGACTATGACGCACCTCTTGATGAATATGGTATGCACAATAGAATGACAAGATTAAACTCTTTAGTTTTATTTTTTACTTTTTTGTTGTATTATTTTGAAGTTATATGCTTCAGTTAGCATGCATCCATGCATGGAGGTTTGCAGTTGAAACTATTTTACGCGGGATATTGTTTTAGTCAAGGTTTTTAAAGATACACTTATTTGACATTTGAAAAAAGAGGGTGATTTTTGTCAATTTGTAACAAATAGGAGGGCTTTCTGTAAAATATGGTTGACTTAAATAATATTGACTGTTGACTTCAAAATCATTTCTATGGTGGGCTGTAATTATCATGTATGATGACAAGTTGATTATAAACTGGTCTTACACTGATAGTTGAATTAGTTAAAAAGAGTGTTTGGTGAATAAGTTGTAAAACCGCTTATTTATTTGCAAGAGTCACACACATAAGCAGATTTGACAAGCGCTTAACATCTTATTTTATAACGTATAGGACTTTTGAGGCAACCTAAGTGGGGCCATCTTAAAGATTTGCACCGAGCAATTAAGCTCTGTGAGCCAGCTCTTGTATCGGCAAATCCTGTTGTTACGTCACTTGGAAACCATCAAGAGGTTCGATAAGTTTACTATTCTCTTAATTTGTTATATCCTTTTGTACAGACAATAAAAACTTATCTTTAATAACACCTTCATTCTTACTATACAGGCTCATGTGTTCAAATCAAAGGGTGCTTGTGCTGCTTTTCTTGCAAATTACGATCAACATTCATTTGCTAAGGTGCCTTTTGACAACAAGCATTACAATTTGCCTCCGTGGTCCATCAGCATCCTTCCCGATTGCAAAAACACTGTTTACAACACAGCAAGGGTAAGAACTTTTTTGGGGATATTTACAAAGCAACCCCTCAGCTTTAGTCTAATTTCAAAATAACCCTGGTTAGATTTCTGAATTACGAATACCTCCTTGAGGTTTTGAATTTAACAAATACGAAACAAATGTCAAGTGGTTATTTGTAACTTCAGCAAATAACACTTTATTTTTATATAATTTAACATAACATTTGAATTTTCTTGCGAAAAAAGATTGGTGCCCAGAGTGCACAAATGAAGATGACACCTGTCCGAAGAGGATTCAATTGGCAGTCTTACAATGAAGAGACAGCGTCTCATGAAGATAATTCGTTTACGATGGTCGGATTATTGGAGCAGGTTAATACAACAAGAGACAACACTGATTACTTATGGTACATAACAGAGTAAGTACACTTGTAACCTTTTCCAACATAGCTCGAGTTTCCTTTTAGACCAAGCTCATTTTTCTTTTCCAACACTTGCCCTTTTTTGACTTTTGTATCTATTGTTCAGTGTGAAGATTGACTCACGTGAAGGATTTTTAAGAGGCGGGAAATGGCCTGTTCTTACTGTATTGTCCGCAGGCCATGCATTGCATGTATTTGTTAACGGACAACTATCAGGTGGGCAACATAATGGATAACATCCTAGTATCGTGTATTATTGTTTGATGTCATGTACAACAGATTTCATAATTACAAAAATGGGATTTTTTAGTAATTACAAAATACCCAAAAAAATATCAAAAAAATAAATAAAAATAAAATAAAATTGAGGTTTGATTCTACTTGGCAACTGTAATATTTGTATGAATGTAAGATGGGTTTTCAAATGTTTTTTGCATTTAGAGGGGGAGACTATAAATAAAAATAATAATTTATTTTTCAGAATTACAAATATCCCCTCAAGTCTCAACACAATTTTATTTTACAAATTTGAGGGGGATATTTATAGTATCGTTAAAAGATTAAGCTAATTCAGTATAATAATAATTGCTGTACCTCTACTTCAATTTAACTAATCTTATTTCTTTTAATTTCTCACAGGAACTGCCTATGGAAGTCTAGAAAACCCCAGATTAACTTTCAGCGAAGGCGTTAATCTCAAAGCCGGCGTAAACCAAATTGCTCTGCTGAGCATTGCCGTTGGACTCCCGGTTTGTCCTCTCCCTTTATCCACACCAATGCCCAATAATTACTAAAACTATCTTTGAGGTTTAACCTAATTCCAAAAAAAGAAACAACTAATTATATTCAAAATTACAAGCGCCCCCTTAGGTTTGCATTTTCTCATCACATGTCCTATCGAGGGGGCAAATTGTAAAATAAAAAGTATATGTGGGGCATTGTAAATTTGAAATAAGATGATTAAAAAAAAAAAAGATTAAACCTCAAGGGTTACTTCTGTAATTAACCCCCTTTGTTTGTTTGCATGATACTTAGTTTTACTATTTTTTTTATGCATGGTATCAGAATGTTGGTCCACATTTTGAAACATGGAATGCCGGTATTCTTGGTCCCGTATCGCTGAATGGTCTTAATGAAGGAAAAAGAGATTTGACGTGGCAAAAATGGTCTTATAAGGTTAGTAAATGATACATGAATGTGCAAAGACTGTCGTATATGCTCGCATTACTTTTTTATTTAATTGTGAACTTTTTATTGACAGGTTGGTCTAAAAGGAGAATCTTTGAGTATTCATTCACTCAGTGGGACCAATTCTGTAGAATGGGTTGAAGGATCGTATGTCAGCGAAAGACAACCTTTGACATGGTACAAGGTGAGTACGTTTATTAGAGCCGTCAATTTTTAGTCTGTCCCAGTGTTTGGGCTGGGCTGGAGTTTTTTGGCCTGAAATGGTCCGGGCCTTTTGTGTCTTGGCCGGGCCAGGTGGCGTTTTGACAACTAATGTTTATCATAAGAAGATTAATTGTTCGCTGTGCACTTCAAATGCTAAAAAATGTTTTTTTTTTTATTTTTTTTTTAATTTTTTTTTTTATTTTAATTTTCCAGACCACTTTCAATGCTCCGGGTGGAAACGAGCCTTTGGCTTTGGATATGAACACGATGAGCAAAGGTCAAGTGTGGATAAATGGTCGAAGCCTGGGTCGTTATTGGAATCAGAATAAAGCGTCCGGTGAATGTGGTGCCTGCAACTACGCCGGGTGGTTCAACGAGAAAAAATGCCTAACCAATTGTGGCGAAGCTTCTCAGAGATGGTAAGCCCTAACATTTGATTTAATTATAAAAAACCTCAATTAATTTTTAAAATTACAAATAATCCCTTGATCTACGTTCATTAAAGAAAAAAATGGAAAGATGGAAGTGTTTTTAGGTAATTACTAAATCTCAAGGTACATTTGTAATTATCCCAAACATATATGACAACATGAATTAAAAAATTTCAGGTACCATGTTCCTCGTTCGTGGCTATATCCGTCCGGAAATCTATTGGTTGTGTTCGAAGAGTGGGGAGGAAACCCTTATGGGATCACTTTGGTTAAACGAGAAGTTGCAAGTGTGTGTGCCGATATATACGAATGGCAGCCAACTCTAGTGAACTGGCAACTGCAAGCATCGGGGAAAGTCGATAAACCGTTGAGGCCCAAAGCTCACCTCACGTGCGCTTCTGGTCAAAAGATCTCGTCCATCAAATTTGCTAGCTTTGGGACACCTCAGGGGGCGTGTGGTAATTTCCGTCAGGGAAGTTGTCACGCGTTTCATTCTTATGATGTTTTTGAGAGGGTAAGTATTGAATTTTACTCGGTGTTTTATCACTTTTTAGCATTTAGGGATTAATTACAAAAAGTAACCTTGCGGTTTAGGCTAATTGCGTAAAACCCGACTAGCTATCTTTCATATCACTAACCCTCAATTATGTGTACAAACATGATGGGGGCGTATTTGTGATTCTGAAAGACAAGTTTTTTTCCCCCTTTGCAATTACGCTAAATCTGAAGGGTAGTTTTCGATTAATTACAAAAATATCCTTGAGATGTAGTCTAATTACATAAAAAACCTAGCTATCGTTTAAAATCACTAAACCTGGTATTTTGTTAATAACAAAAATACCCTTGAGATGTTGTCTGATTACATTATGAATGATCTAGCTATCGTTCAAAATCACTAAACCTCAATTGGAGGGTATTTGTTTGAAAATGCAAACCCTTAAGGGGGGTATTTGTGATTTGAAAGACAACTGTCTTTTTTCTCTCTCTTGCAATCACGCTACATCTCATTCTCAAGGTAGTTTTGTAATTTAACCTTAGCAATTAAGATGTTGCTTTTTTCCTTTTTTGAGCTTTGCCTTCTAATCTTGTTCTTTTTTTATTTGGCAGTATTGTGTCGGCCAACAATCTTGCGCGGTGCCTATTACACCCGAGATATTTGGTGGAGATCCATGTTCTAATGTTATGAAGAAACTCTCTGTTGAAGCCATTTGCAGCTAATGAGAACATTTGATGAAGCCAACCAAGAAAAATCTACTTGTTTGCTCTTCTGGTTTGTCTTTGTATTTTACACACGTCCCTCGATATTTTAGTTCTGGTTCGGCAATAAAACATTGCCGTATTGATCATCAGAACCGTATTTTTTCCGTTGGGCTTTTGCTGGAGTTGAAGTTGTACATATATGCAACACGCCATCCGGTCCAAAAGCCTTGTAGTAGATTATGAAGATGATATAAGGTAAGAACATGTGTATGTATATATCTCAGTTAAATTGTTGTGCGATTGTAGAACGAAAGTTTTGGAGGCGAGATATGTCAGAACGCGCACATTGTGACGGCAAATGAGTCCATGTGTGTTTATCGTCTCCGAACATTCGAAGCTCCTTTGCTTGTAAGATTTGGGATTGAAAATTTTCAAGTGTAAGAAAGCAATTTTTCATTGCTTCATCACCCTTGTAAGGAATTTGCAAGTTTACTAGTATATTAAGATTTGTTGATCAAAATTTGTTTATCCAAATTTTTGGGAATCCTATGTACTCTAGTAATCAATTAATGAAATGAATATATTGTAACAACATTAGTATGGGATGACAAATCTACACCTATAGGTGTGACACTTGCTGAAGCTGAAAAAGGGTATGATGCCCTGCTAAATGATATCCACCTAAAATCGAACAAAATCAAAAATTTAAGTATTTGATAAAACTCCATCAAATTCATATTAAAATGAAAATAAATGTCAATATTCAGATAAAATCATTAACACACAAAATAAAAAAAAGAAGAAAAATAAAATATAATCTGCAATGGACAAAAGCTTGTTAAATTTACAAACGGGAAATTATGTTCAATATTGATAAGCAACATGTATGTTTTAAATCTTCATTTTAATTTTTAACAGATCATTTTGTGACGGTTACCGAGGTATTTTAGCTCATATTGAAATAATGTGTTATGGGAGAATAGCTTGAGCTTTGGCCATGCAATATGCAAAATAAACACAAAACTTGGATGAAACTTGTTCAACTTTTAATTGGGTGGTTTAATACTTGCAAACGAACATATAATCGTCAAAAACATGCAAAATTTTCCTCATCTTATTACATGCTCAACCAATAACATGAGCCAATTAACAACGAAATCAAAATCTTGTATTTTGATGGATCTTCTTATTTTGACAAAGAGCTAAAGGGCATTAGTTAGAAAATAGATAAAGATGCGCACAAATGTAATTCATTGGGAATTTGTCAAATCTTTTAGGTCTACAGACAAACACTTGATTCAGATTTTAATATAATAACGGAAGTATATGGTTTACCTTAAATTAATTATACTACATAATGACTAGTTTTTGAGATCTATTTTTTTGGCATGCAATTAGATATCACATGTCTCGTTGGTTGTAATATTTTGAAAATCGAATCGAATATTGAAGCGGATTAATAACTAGTTCACTGGGTTACTGGTCCGACCAGTTGAACCATTTTTAAAAAACCGGACTATTACACACACACACACATATATATATATATATATGAGTGGTTTCAAATGAGAACCATGTCCTTATTTGCGAACGTGCGAACTAGTACTTTTATTATATACCAGCAATACTTTTATTATATAATCACAGTACTTTATTAATATTTCAGTTATATACATCAATAATATTTTTATTATACAATTTTAATACTTTTAATCAAATAAGGAAATACACAAAAAATTTGATCCATCCATTTAATTAGATCTAAAACCCCTAATTGACCATAAGTTCACAAATAGGTACATGGTTCTCATTTGAACCTAATATATATATATATATATATATATATATAGGGTTGTGTTCAAATGAGAACCCGTCATTATATGTGAACCTAGGGACTCATCTTGACCATTAGATTGGATAATTTTGATGGTTGAGATCATGACATGTCAGCATGGTAATAATGTAAAAAAAAATACATTAATTAATTAAAAATTGTATTTTGGACATATATCAATGTTTACAAAAAGCACTAAATTATTTTTTAAAAAGCACAATAGATTAAGAAAAATAACACTACGATTGTATACAAAAAGTATCGCAAATTTCGTTTATAAACCGCAAATTCAAAAATTTGAAATGAAACTCAAATCTTCAACAAACCATAACTTTTTCAAATTTTATTCGTTTTGAATGAAATATATATCAAATTAATCACATTCTCAAGATTTACAATTTCAGATACATATTGCATGTTTTAAAACATATAAAAAAATATATAATTAAATTAAAAAAAACTGGACTGATTTTAGCACTACAGTACTGTGTAAAAAGCATAATGAACCTGGACATATAATTGCACCATGCAATATTAGATTAAGGTCAGGATTAGTTCCTAGGTTCACATATAATGACGGTGTTCTCATTTGAAATATATATATATATATATATATATATATATATGTTGCAAATAATAATAATATAATAAAAATAGCAGTAATATTATTTTCATATATACCACGTACAATTCTGTCTTTCAATACTTCCATTAAAAGTCAAACTTATTTTGTATGGATTTATTATGATAACAAAGATTTAGGATCATTTAAAATAATTTTGAAATAGGAAGTTTGCAAATAAAGAATCTTGATCATTTAAAATGCAAGATTAGTTAAAATCTTAATATCATTAAAAACAATCTTGATATTATATTTGAAATAACTGAAACTACCTATTTTTATTTTTTTACTAAAAAAAAAAGAAAAAAAAACTAGAACCGATTTTTACCGGTTTACTGGTTCGCCGATTTTACCGGGTCTTGTCGGGTGACACTGGGTCATTAGCCTCCCGTACCAAGTGAAAAATCGGACTGGGTTCCAGACTGATTTTCGCCTGGTCGGACCGGTCGATCTTGTTCGGTTTTCAAAACACTGGTTGGTTGAAGGATATTTGGTGCTACTAGTTGAATATTGCACTTTCATACTTTTTTAATTTATAAAAAAAAATAAGTTAGATTGAATATTGTTTGTTTATAATATTGAAACAAATTGTTGATTTCAATATTTATTTTGTTTTGTTAATATTGTTAATTTTACTATTTATATGGTCATTCACACACACACACAAATACAAATACAAAACAGAATTTGCTATAATTTATACTATACAAAAAACATCAAATTCTGACATGATGCAAATTGGTATTCCATAGAATACACGTCGGTTTATTACTGCTATAAGAAATTTCCTTCAAACATCACATGATTTTAATGATAGACAACGGTTGAACACCATTGTTAAAGGGTCGGTTTAAAACTATTGTCGTAAGAACATTACCTGATACACCATGGCTTTAACATCGGTTTGTTATTCTCATAGACATCATCTCAAATCGATGTCAAAAGTAGTATTGACATCGGTTGTAGACCGTTGGTATTAATCCCCTCTTTAATGTTAGAATAAGGTGACCAACAAGCCAACTTGTGGCTGTGGTCTGACCATTCTCTTGTAATACAATCAGTTTTTATTCGTAATAATATCTTTTATACTTATTGACATTCCATATCTTTTATCCCATGCTTGTTGCATAGGTATGGTCCTGATGAAGTTACTTTATTACGGTGGATTATTGGCATTCCATATCTTTTATCCCATGCTTGTTGCATAGGTATGGTCCTGATGAAGTTACTTTATTATGGTGGATTGGTCTAGCAGAACCGTGAGACAACCCAGCACGTAATGTAACTCGTCGAACTTGTTCCTAGTCAAAGGGTTACGCCATAATGAGGATACATGCCTTTCCCGTTAAGACTAGTACTTAGTGTATGTGGACCGCGTCTCATCGATCACGGTGTTTGGATATCGACACACATAAGTAGGTGCTCATAAGATGAGTTCACTGAACTCCCTCACCTAGAAATCTCTAAGTGGTTCTCACTCATCGAGTAGATGATTTCTATGGTATAGCGTACAACATTAATCCTTAAGACCCAGACCTCACCGTGACTTCACTAGAGGACAGGCTATGTTGTGACCTGTCTCTGTGTCTCCTTGGAGGCCGATCATAAGGGGCAATGTTCACATAGTCGGGAATCTAGTGGGAAATCTGTGCATGGTAGTAGGGGATTCAGACGCATGATAAGTCATGGATGTCCTGTGTGTTCTGATGGTTGATAAATCCTCGGAGTCTCTGGCCAGAGCTGATAGTGGGGTGTTTAGAGAAATGTATTTCTCTAAGTCACACACGAACGGATTATCTTGAACCTAGAACGTACACACAGTTATTGAACTAGAAAGAGGTCTCGATGAAACCAATACCTCTTGTTCAATCGGGACATAGATCGCGAAGGGATCGTACTGTACATATAAGCTATATCACAAGGTTCTTGCAGGCACTTCATTTGTATCTAGGGAATTATGATGCGTAGTTGCTAGGCGCCTCTCATAATTCGTTGGGTTCTGGTTTGACCAGTGATTAAGTAAAATGAGTTTTATTTAATTAGGGACTCTAAGGGACGAGTTCATATAAGAATAATATGTTGTTCGAATTCACAATGTGTTGGTGAACCCACGGCTAGCTTACACCTGAACCATTGAGGGTCACACCTCGTGTTACGCTTATTATTTGAAAACGATAGCTAGAAATTAATTGTTAATTTTTAGCATAGTTAAATGCCAATATGATTGAATCTAAATTGAGAAAAATACGAGAAAATTATTCTGGACGCGAAAATATAATTGTTATATTTTTCGGAATTATCGTTTGTGAGAAATGATTTAATTCCAATGGGTTTTTAATTTCTTATTGGGTCGACCCAATAAGCCCTTTAAGTTGTTGGGCTGGTTTTTTTTTTTTTTTTTAAATTAAAAGGGTTGGTTTTATTTAGATTGGGCCAGCCCACTTGGTTTTAATTTTTAAATGGCCCATCCACCATTCATAAGCCCATTGGTTTTGGGCTCTTGTTTTTTAAATAAAATTAAAGCCCATCCGCCCTTTAAGCTTTGGGCTTTGGTTTTGTTTAATAAAAAAAAATTAAAATAAAAACAAAACTATAATAACAAAACAGACGGGTTTAAAAGGATTGAACACAACTCCAAAACGTGAGACGAAAAAAAAAACTCTTGGTACAAAAACACTAGCTGCCTAAAGCTCTCAGCCGTCCACCTCCGGGCCGCCGCCGCTGGCCGCCGCCAAACCGAATCGTTCGATTCTCGTTTCTCCGTCGTTCTCAATCTCTCGACGGATCTAGTGCTCCGTCGCGAGTACGTCGGGTAATACGGTGTGTGACACCGATTCGCCAGAGTCGTCCGAACGCTCGCCGGACCAACGCTGTCAACCCGTCGTCGCCTGCCACGTCGGAATCGCTGTCATACCATCGTCGCCTGCAGGCTGGATTCCGCCTGTCACGCCGGTGCACCATCGCTGTTGCCGGAGCGCCACACAGCAGCGAGAACGTAGCGCCGCTGCGTCATCGCCGAGAACGCTGCACCGCCGCTGTCATCACAGCCCCGCATCGCTGCTGTCGAAGACGACAAGCGCCGCCGCCGGGCGACTGTCRCGGCCGAGAGTTCACAGAGCCTGTCGCCGTGCCGTGAACGACCGCACTGCTGCCAAGAATCGTAGCCGGAGTTCCAGGCGTGTGAGCAGCGCCGCCGCCTCGCCACCCCACCTCTGTGAGGCCGTCGCCGCTGCCGTGCATCGTAGTCTGTTGCCGGCGCATCGGAACCGTCGCCTCCACAAAGTTGCTGCCCGTCGTTGTCGTGAGGTATAAGGTTGCTCATGAATTTATATATATGTGATATATATATGTATGCAGGTTGATATATATATATATATATATATATATATATATATATGATATATATTTGCATGCAGTATAAGTTATATATATATATTCTGTATGCATGCGTGTAATATATGTGTGCTGCAGTCATATGTGTGTTAATGAATGCATGCTTAGTATATATATGATATATATGTGTGCATGTGATATATTATATGCATGCAGATTATTTAATTATTATATATATATATATATGTATATTTGATATGTATATATATAATATATAATTAAATATATGATTAATATATTAATATAAATATAATTGTTATGTATATGTTAATATATTAATATATATATATATATATATATATATATATATGTTATATATATATGTTTAATAGAAATTATCATGCTCGTTTGATTTTGTGAAAATCGAATTGTTTCTATTTATTAAAAGCAATTAAAACATTGTTTGAATTAATTGATTATAAAATTGGGCCGTCGTCATTTGAATACGATTCAAATTACTTTTATTTAAAAAAAATTTGTTTTCCGCTGCGCGACGGTACCATCAAATCCCATCAGTGGTATCAGAGCTACTGGTTTTTAAATCAATTAATTGCTTATGTGTTTTTTGCTTTCAAGAGCATGTTGAATTTGTTGAGTTGTTGATTTGGATATTATCTTGTGTTGGGAATTTCTTATAGCTGAATATTTGGTTGGCCTTAGAATTTCAACGGGAAATCACGTGTCAGAGTGTCCGACAGTCTTACGTGTCAGACTGTTTGACAGTCTTTTCCTAAAACTTAAATATTCTCGAGTCTCTATAAGAAAAATCAAGTTGATCCATAATTTAATGAAATTAAAATCAACTAGAGCCCAATAAGATAATCGATTTTTCAAATCAATTTGAATTCGATAAATAGGTGCTGGATTAATTTATTAATTTAAATTGTTAAATTAATTGAAATTAATAGAACACCAACTGAATCGTTTTAGTTTATCGTTCATATGATGAATGAATGAAGCTAAGTTCGATGATGATCCTAAATTGTAAAGAATCAACAATTGATCATAACTAAAATTTCGGATGAGATATAAAATTAAAATCCCTCATTCTTAAAGGTTAAGAATTAAAATCAGGCTATAAAGAAAAACCGAATTGTCGTTTTTTTTCCTTTCCTTCTACCAACGGTTAGATTATATGATAGCCTCTTATGGCAGTGCAGTATGCCGTGTTAGCGGGGAGTTTAGGGGTGAGCATTCGGCCAAAAACCGAACTGAACCGAAATACGGTCTAAAACCGAAAAAAACCGAACCCAAAAAATCGAAAATCGAAATATTTACAAAATTGCCAAACTGAACTAAACCAAAAATATGTTTAAAATCGAATTAACCGAACCGAACCGAATTGATAAAAAAATAATAATAAGTAATATAAAAATTATATATTCTTTTATTTTTAATTATATTTCGATTAAAACCAAACCGAACCAAATTTTTTTGTAAAATTGAACCGAACCGAATTAACCGATATTTTAGAATCCTCAAATCGAAAACTGAACCGAACCAAATTTTTTGGTTCAGTCGGTTATTTTTGGTTTTTCGATTTTTTGCTCACTCCTAGTGGTGTTGACCCCAAAAATGTATTTTTGACAATTTTGACCAACGATTTGATAGGACAAACGAACTCTGATTGAGCTTTTTGAGTCGCAAATATATGGTGAATACGATGGCGGCTGTAGGTGAGGCGCATAAACGTCCGAAATATGGGTTGATCGGTCTCTGGGAGTTTCTTCCATTGGAATTTCTAGAAAATAATTTATCAATTTAGTGTAATTTATGAGACAACTTGTCAAAAAAAAAAAAAAAGTTTAGGGGGTTTAGGCAAAAAAATAAATCGATTTTGGCCCTAGGAACTCATCTTAGGATGTGGACCCATTTGATCCACTTCATATATATATATATCCCCTATATATTAATACAAAATCCTTCTATCCTATGTGTCTTCTTCTCATGCTTCATTAGCTTTGTAAAAAAAAATGTTGCTTTAATGTCATTCGAGCCTAATATTTACCTAATTTAGGGGGGTGTATTCATTTGGAACTTTTAGAGACATTTTAAGATTTGTTTCACTATAAAATTTGTATGAATTTTCTTTTCTTTTTATTGATTTTACATAATTGTTGGGAGTTTATAAAAGTTTTCTGAAATCTCATGTTTGAAGATGAGATTTGGTAATGGGATTTGGTATATATAATAAAATGTCTTTAAAAGTTCTAAATGAATACACCCCCCTTAGTATTTTTCTTTTATTATATTTTACCTAGTTCAATATTTTCTTAATATATTTGTCTAATTCCATATTTCCTTTTATTACATGTTATCTAACTTAATATTTTATTTAACATATTTTGCATAATTCAGTATCTTACTTTTAGTTTTCTAATATAAAAATATTAATAAATTATATCTACTTAGAAAAAACCCATATATGTTGAATTAATTTTTATTTATATACGTAATCGAAAGGCATGGACGAAGAGTGTAAAATTAGAAGGTCTATGGTTTTGGAAATAAGTCTCAGATTTACGATATTGTTATCAATGTTAAACAACACTGGTTAACAACATCGACCAGAGTAAAATAAAATATGCAGCGGAAAATAAATTTAAGAACACGGTTTAAACAAACTCAGTTCACAAGTAAAAGTACTTTTGAACTTGGGTATACAAACCCGAAAACTATATTACTTTCTTATTTTTCGGTCAATACAAAAATATTAAGTAATATATGAAAACTAAAGTATCAAAACACATGATACTAAATACTTGTCGCCTAGGTTGATCAAGCTCTTCTCTGTTGGTCACGCAACTTCAAATAGCTTGATAATATCGAAGAATGGCTCCAAGTAGTTTTCGTGTTCTTCTCTTGCTTTGCATCTTCTTCCATGCGTCGTACGTCTCTCGTGCGTAAAAGTGGTGTGAAGTTTTAGGATCCTATTATCTTAAATAGACAATTCTAAAATCCTAAACTTGGTAAATAAGACAAAACAAATCCTAAACATAATTTAGGAAACTAATAAAGTCTTAAACATAAACTAGAAAACACAATATATTCTTAAATCTAGTTTCCTAACTTATTTTGTGCCCAAGAAAGGCAAATAACAAAATAGGAATTATTGCCAAGAATAAATTCCTCAACAATCTCCCCCTTTTGTCTTTCTGGACAAAACACTACTACGCAAACTTAAATGAAAAATAAAAATACTAACTCCCCCTAAGTTAGAAAACTCCCCCTAAACAAAATATCCAATGTTGTTAAAAACCAAACCAACATTAAAAACCCACATTGTTCAAAAACTTAACAAACCAAACCAAAAAGGAACTTATTGATATCGAATCATCTTCGAACGAAGAGGGGATGTCGAAGTTCCTTCACCTCTATCTTTGCGCTTCCTCCTCTGCATCTTCATCATTTTCCTAAAGCCATATCGCGCGAGCGAACTCGCGTCCTTCGCAAGACTGGCCAAAGCTTCGGCAGCAACAGCATTTTCACCAACAACATTATCTCCAGCAGCATCTTCAGCAGCATTATCTCCAGCAACATCTTCAGCAGCGTCATCTTCTCCCCCTTTTTGACTAGAAAGCGAAAGGGACTGCAAGAGAGAACTACGAAGAGCCTTCAACTGAGACATTTGCAAATCAATGGAAGCCACATGTGCACGAAGTACCTGTGCAGAACTGCAGACCATGTTGGGATCAGCCGTCCCAACACCACTACCAACATCGGCGTTAAGCGGCTCCTGCCAAGGAAGATCAATGACTCTGGCACCGGTAACATGCTGACCTCTCAAATCAAACCAATCAGCTTCACCCGTGAGCACATCATCGGGACAAAGCGCCAAACCCTGGTTCTTTAGCAAGCTGAAAATCAAAGAAGGAAAACACAACGAGGCCGCAGACTTCGTGGTGGTAAACTTAGCAATGGTGTCAAAAACATGCTGACCAAAACTAAACCGAATTCCCCTCCCAAGCCTAAACAAGATTTGGGCCTGAGGCCTCATAACACACGTCGTGTTCTTGGAGGGGACCTAGTTGCAAATCACAAGCTTATGCAGAATAGAGTAAAGAGACGAAAGACGGGTGCTAGGGAGCTGTTCAAACCAAGAATTAACCAAACCACCAGACAAAAACGAAACAACTTCCTTCATATCATCTACGGTCGAGTCACCCCGGTATGGCTCAGTGCTAAACAACTCATCAATCAAAGCCGGGGTGAAAGAGAACAATTTGCCACGAACAAGAACTTTACCATAGTTCACAGACTCCAAATCAACAATAGACGGCAAAAGATTGACATAAAACTCTACAACTATCTCCTGGACAAAAGGCATTGCCGTAGAAACGGTAGAATACATACCTTTGTGTTGAAGACAGGCAATCAGATTGTGTTTCTCGAATAGCTCAATCGGGACTCGGCGCTCGGCGATCATATGGCGGGTCTGGTAGGCGGCAAACAACTCAGTAGCCTCGGCAGAAATAAACTTCTCCGAGAAAGGTATCATCTCTTCAAGCTCAGGGGTCTGAGAAGGAGAACCCGTGGAGGACTGAGAATGAGCACAAGCATTGGAAGAAGACAGCGTGGGAGCACGAGATGCTAGTGGAGCAGAGGCAGTGCGAGAGGATGAAACATTCGGAGAGCGATGTGATGTTGGTATAGAGGAACCAACATGGGGAGCAACATTGACTGCCTCAGCAACTTTCTTTTTCTTCTTGTCCTTCCTGCAAGCATTAAGAATATCTCGAAGAGGCACATCTGTGGAGGAATCAGGGAATGCTGAAATAAATCTGGACCAAACTCAGGTTGATCCTCAAGAACCGGAGACGAAGGAGGAACATCGGCTGGCGGTTTGGCGGAGCTGGTGACTTCACCGGTGATAAAATCCAAAATAGTGTAGGGAGGGGATGAATACTCTGTAGCGGTGGAGCCAGGAGAAACCTTGACCTTAGCTGGGCTAGGTCTCCTGTCGGCCTTCCTTACAAGCTGTTTTCGGCGAGTAAACTTCTTCTCCGGCAGACTCGGGGCAGAAGAAAGCGGCGGCTCAAATCCTTCAACTGGAGCATCAGGAACAAATCTTCATCATCAGGGTCGGACATCACAGTGACATCCTCCTTGAGGTTCATATGCTCAATCGGCACATTGCAGCGCGGCCCCGCCTTGCTCTTCGGTACTGCGGGAGGCACAACACCGGGCAGAATATTGCGCAGGCGCCTCGACCTTTTCAAAGTAGGATTTCCAACCCGACTGAAAGTATCCGCAATAAACGCCAAATCTGGGGGGTTATCCACATCAATTTCATTCCCAGGCCGTCCTTGGAACACTTGCACTATTGGCGTAGCATCAATCGGCGGCGGAATTAGAACAACAGCCTGAGAACTTCTCGCCGGCGAGGGTGGTGGCGATTTTGATATCGGTGGTGGGATGGAAGAGGAACCACCACCAATTTCTTCCCGTATGTCCAGGCCACCAACTCGCACATAGGGTGCAGGAACCTGTTCGCCAGTGCGGCGGAGTTCTACCGGTAATTCTGGAACAGACGAAGGCGGCGACGAGCTTAAAATCCTGCAACTTCTCAAAAACACAAAAGAAAATCGAGAGAATTGGAGAGAGATAAGGAAGTTTGAGAGTTCAATTCGCAGAGAGTTATGGAATTGTGATCAAACGGTAAAAAAGGTTCAGGTTTTTATGCCCAAAAAAAACGACCGTTGAAGGAGAGAGAAGGTAAGAAAATAAAAAGAAAATCCCTAATTTCACCTCTTTCGGATTTTTGGCTTAAACACGATTTTTATTTCCGCTTTAGAAAAAAAATCCACTCCCCCTTAGTTTAGGCTACGCGATCCTTTAACAATCCCATTATAAACATTATCTCTTTTTTTAAAAATAAAATAAAATTGCACAGCCCTTAACACAAAATCGGCCGAAAATACAAAGTTGGATTTTAATGAACCATCAGTCCAGTATTACCAATCTTGTGCAATGTTATTTTTTACTCACCAAATTCACCTCGTTATGACCTGATCAGCCGTCCGATTTTAACTCCACTGAAACACTTAATTAGCTCCATTCAAAACAAAATTAAGAGGTTTCAAGATAGACAAAGAACACAAGAAACAAAACGCACAGCAAGATGGCATCTTCACAAAGTATGAATGTCCTGCGAGATGCCTAGAAATCATGACCTTAAAGAATAAACAAAAACATATAATGACTTCAGTGTCTTGATCCGATGTTGCTTTTTATTACTGACAACATTATAAACCAACATTTCCTTAGGTGAAGTCAATGGAAACTTACCCCTTAACCCAAGTTAATGACTACGTCAAGATCTCTCAAGAAGGTGATATTTAAAGATTGGATCATTTGTATCCAGATTTTCTTCATCCTTGAAGGGGAACTAATCCGTGACCAGCAAGTTTTCTGAAAGCGAATGGCGCAGAGTCAAAAAAGGATTCTGACCAAATAGGCCTGACTCGAGGATAATTCAATTCACGATTTTCGTCGGAGATTTTATGGCCCATAGCTTACGGGGAAGTCTTTCTCCGCAGGAGAAGAGAATCAAGAAAGGAGCAAAGGATGCCGAGAGAGCCTTCCAAGTCCTTTTTCAAAATATTAGCAGACATTGAATTGACAACCAGACTGCCTGCATTCTTTCACCAAATTGGCTTCTTAAGAAGGCACGTGCCCTCACGCAGAATATCCATATGCCACCTAGCAGCAAGCTCCAAAAACGCCAATAGGTCGAATTACTATATAAAGAAGAGTTCTTCACCTCTGTGAACCATGCATCCATGCTTTGATCGCCGAGTTGGTCAGGAGAGGCGCACTCGTATGCCTTTCGAGGCTTCCCCCTTGTAAAGGATCCGTTGCTCAAACTGAATCACGCCAACGTTATGGAAGTTCCTGGATTGTGTAAAATAAGAGTAGTTTGAATCTCGACAGCTTCACAGTTTTTCCCAGTGGCGTTTTCTTGTGAGTTTCACTTTCTAAACCAAATTTTTTAACTAAGTTCTTAGCATATTTAGCTTGGGAAAGAAAAATACCGTCATCAAACTGTTTGATTTGTAAACCAAGGAAGTATGAGAGGTTACCTTCCATGCTCATCTCGAATGTATCGGACATTCGAGTAACAAACTCCTCAACCATCTGCTCGTTAGTGGATCCAAAAATAATATCATCCACATAAATTTGGACGATAAAGATGTGCTTATTGGATTTAAGAAGGAACAAAGTTTTATCAACTTTCCCTCGTCTAAAGTTCAAATAAAGCAAATGTTGAGTTAGCCTTTCATACCAATCTCTTGGAGCTTGTTTTAAACCATAAAGAGCCTTTTTTAGTTTTAAAACAAAATTTGGTTTTTGAGGATCCACAAATCCTTTAGGCTGCTCAACATACACTTCTTCACTCAAGACTCCATTTAAAAAAGCACTCTTAATGTCCATTTGATGCAATGAAGTCTTCATATAACAAGCAACAGAAAGCAAAAGTCTTACCGACTCAATGCGGGCAACGGGGGCAAATGTTTCATCAAAATCGATCCCTTTAATTTGTGTATACCCTTGTGCAACCAGTCGAGCTTTGTTCCTCACAATGTTTCCTTCTTCACTAGTCTTGTTCTTGAATATCCACTTTGTTCCCGTCACGTGGGAATTTTCTGGTCGTGGCACTAAATCCCAAACGTCATTTTTGGCGAACTGGTCCAGCTCTTCTTGCATTGCCCGAATCCAAAACTCATCCTTGAGCGCATCCTCCATTCGCTTGGGCTCTATTTTAGAAAGGTTTAAAGACTCACGAATCTTAGAACAATTAGTAGATAGACATACGTAACTGACCATCTCCTTAAAATCTATCTGTCTCCGTCTTGTGCTCCTTTCATCTAAATCACTAATAATTTGGCCCACGGGGTGGTTTTTCTGGATTCTGGATGTAATATCTCTCTGATGAAAATCAATGAGGTCAGCTGGACCTTCGTCTTCTGAGTCAGAATCTGATTCTGCGGCGGCTTGGCTTGATGTTGGTTCTGATGTTGGTATCACGGTATCAACATTGGTATCAATATCTCTCAACTCTCTGGATTTGGCACTTGTATCTCTGTCCTCAATACCTGCACTATCATCTGAAGTAGGAGTGACATTTTCTTGAGGGTTTTGATCATAAACCAGATCATTATCCTCGGTAGGTTTGACTCCACTCGTTAGATCATCGAACTTGACATTTACTGACTCAAACATGCTTCGAGTTCTAAGGTTAAACAATCTATATGCATGACTACTTTGGGAATAACCCATGAAAATGCACTTATCACTCTTTGAGTCCAGTTTAGCTAGATGATTTCAATCATTGAGCACATAGCAAATACATCCAAACACATGAAAATAGCTCAAGTTCGATTTTGTACCCATCAACAACTCATAGGGAATAGCACACGACCCTGGTCTAAAATAAGCCCTATTTGTAATATGACATGCAACGTTCATTGCTTCAGTCCAAAAGCATTTTGCTATGCTATTTGAAATGAGTATAGTTCTAGTCATTTCAGCAAGAGTCCTATTTTTGCGTTCGGCTATGCCATTTTGTTGTGGAGTAAAAGGTGAAGAAAATTCATGACTTATGCCCTCCGAAGTGCAGTATTTAGAGAAAGATGTATTTTCAAACTCTTTTCCGTGATCAGTTCTAATCCTACCAATGTTCACATTAAACCTTACACACAACTTCTTTGCAAGTTTTTTGAAAGCCTCGAAAATCTCAGATTTTTCTTTAAGAAATTCTACCCAAGTAAATCTAGAGAAATCATCAACAATAACTAAAACATACCTTTTACCACCAAGGCTCTCAACCTCAAGTGGTCCCATGAGATCCATATGTAGAAGTTCAAAACAAGAAGAAGTAGTAAGACTTTGCTGGACTGGATGTGGCACACTTACCTGCTTTCCTTTCTGACATGCCTCGCACACAGGAATAATCTTGGTGTTGAGTTTAGGCAGTCCACTCACGGCTTCTTCTTTGGCCAACCTGTCCATCATCTTGTAATTCACGTGTCCAAGCTTTGATGCCATAACTCAGCATCACTTAATTGGGACATTCTGCAAAAAGCATCACTTTGGATTTGGTAGAAATTATCTGAAGTCCTCTGACCAGTGAGAATAAATGGTCTATTCTCCTCATAGACTTCACACTTTTCACGGTTGAACTTGACACTAAAATCTCCGTCGCACAGTTGACTTATGCTAATCAAATTTGCAGTAAGTCCTTCTACCAGCAACACATTTTCAAGAGTTACAATGCCGGGAACATGGAGAGTACCTTGGCCAACAATTTGGCCATTTGCGCCTCCACCATACTTTACTTTTCCACCTCGAAATCTGACAATGTTGGAAAGTAGCTCTTTTGACCCAGTCATATGCTTGGAGAAACCACTGTCGAAATACCAGGCTCTAGGGACGTGGGACTTTAGGGAGGTATGAATCATGTTACACTTGACGTTATTTTTCTTGACCCACACTTGTTTGAACCTGGTGTTGGTATTGATGTTGGTATGACGGAAACCAACATTGGATTTAGCAGCCGAATTAGTTCTCTGAAATTTCCTTCTCTCGCCCATGGTCTTCCAGCAAAAAGGTCGAATGTGTCCGGGCTCGCCACAATGATGGCACACGAACTATCTTCTTCTCTTCTTGTGCCTCTTGAGTGATTTCTTCTCTTGACTTGAGGAATTTGACGGCTGAATCGATTTAAATCCAATTCCATGCTTCGAGGTTTCTGGGAAGCTCATCTCTAAGATTTCATCAAGCTTCGCCTTGCCTTTTTCAGATTTGATATGGTTCCTTGGACCTTTGTCAGCTCGGTTCTCACCTTCTCTAGCTCAACATCCTTCCTGGTGAGCGATGTATCCATTCGAACAATTAAGTCAGTCTGATCAGCCTTTTCTTTGGTTGATTTCTCTACTTCTTTCACGAGAGCCTTGACCTTGAGTACCTGTTTTCCCCAACTGACAAACACTTGCTGATGCTCAACACTCAGCAACTCGTACTCCTTATGGTAATCAGTAGTTTCAATATTCAAGCACACGATGTTGGTTTCAAGGCTATTAACATGGACGTCGTTGTCCCAAACAATATGGGTAAATAAGGATGAAACAGGTTCAGTTGACTCGGAATCATTGACATCCTCAGTGAATCAGTAGCAACCATGTTTTTCTTCCTAAGAGTGTTAGGACACTCATTTTTATAGTGTCCCCAACCTTTACATTCATGACACTGCACTTCACTGAGTGGTCTCGTGGGGTTAGATGCATTTGGAATTGAAGATGTGGATTGGGATCTGGGAAGAGCACGTCCAGTGAATTTTGGCGTGGACATATGTGGCCTGATCTTCGTATTTGAGACTCTAAGGTTATTCTTCTTCTTCAAGAAACTGTTGAAACGTTGAGTAACAAATGACAATTCGTCTTCACCAAGGGTAGTGGATTCCATATTTTTTAGAATTCCATTGAAATCAAAGTCCTCGTCATCTTCATCGTTGTCTGGATTGGTCTTGGAAGAAAAAGCAACATTCTTCTCTTTTGAGTTGGACTAAGGTGTTCCATCTCATACTGCTTAAGGTTTCCAATTAAGGTGTTGAATTCAATGTTATCAATATTTTTGGACTCTTCTATGACAACCACCTTCATATTACATTTTTTCGAAATAGACCTCAACAGTTTTCCTTCAAGACGAGAGTTAGTTATTGCCACACCAAGTTCTCTGCACTCGTTTGTGACATCTGGCAGTCTCATGGCGTAGTCCATGATTGACTCCTTCTCATCCATTCTCATCGCTTCGAAAGTAGACATCAACATTCTCAGCCTTGATTTCTTCACGCTAGCAGTTCCTTCACACACAATTTGGAGTGCGTCCCATGCATCCTTAGCTGACTCGTAATTCTTGATGACTCGATAGTAGCTTGCATCTACATGGCTACACAAGGTATTGATGCACTTGGAATTCCAGTTTGCAGCAGCAGCTTCCTCAGGAGTCCAATCTACTTCCTTTTTGGGGAAGATTTCGCCTTCACCATTAGTAAAACGTGGCTTTTCCCATCCAAGGAGGACGATTTTCCAAACACGTTCGTCAATGCTCTTTAAGTGCCAACACATCCTTTGTTTTCAGAGAGAATAATTCTTCCCGTTGAGAATCGGAGGCTTTGGGCTGCCTTGAGCATCCATAACACCTAAAAAATATGGATCAGTACTTAAAATGTAAAGTAACCCGCTCTAGATGCCAATTGTAAAATTAGAAGGTCTATAGTTTTGAAAATAAGTCTCAGATTTACGATGTTATCAATGTTAAACAACACTGGTTAACAACATCGAACAGAGTAAATAAAATATGCAGTGAAAAATAAATTTAAGAACACGGTTTAAACAAATTCAGTTCACAAGTAAAAGTTTGTGAACTTGGGTGTACAAACCCGAAAACTATATTACTTTCTTATTTTTCGATCAATACAAAAATATTAAGTAATATGTAAACTAAAGTATCAAAACACATGATACTAAATACTTGTCGCCTAAGTTGATCAAGTTCTTCTACGTTAGTCACGCAACTTCAAATAGCTTGACAATATCGAACAATGGCTCCAAGTAATCTTCGTGTTCTTCTCTTGCTTTGCGTCTTCTTCCTTGCGTCGTACGTCTTTTCCCTTAAATTCCCGTGAGTAAAAGTGGTGTGAAGTTTTAGGATTCTATTGTCTTAAATAGACAATTCTAGAATCCTAAACTTGGTAAATAAGACAAAACAAATCCTAAACACAATTTAGAAAATTAATAAAGTTTTAAACATAAACTAGTAAACACAATATATTTTTAAATTTAGTTTCCTAATTTATTTTGTATCCAATAAAGACAAATAACAAAATAAGAATTATTGCCAAAAATATATTTATCAACAAAGAGCAATATTGATAAGCTTCCACGCAGAAAGAAAAAGAAAAAAAAAATCGACTAATTCAAGAAAAACAAACGCAATATTTGATAGTGGTCGCAAGAAGCCAAGTAAAAAATAAATAAATAAACGCAGCAGTAAAATACAACATTGCATTAAGAAAAGATGATTGTTCCTCACTCGAATGTTCTCCTATATAGAGTTTGAGTCACTTTTTAGAGAGTTTTTTTTTTTTTTTTTTTTTAAATTTCTATGTTTAACCTCACGTTTTTTTTTTTTTTTAAATCAATATCAGCAATATAGCTTAACAACTCTTTCAATTCTGTCAAATAAAGCAACACAAGCTAAACATCAAAATACACACTCAATTTGTGAGGATCCAAACAAATTGCAGATAAAACCACAGCTGAATATCCAATCCACTATGCTCCTAAAGTAGGCTTTAGAATATCCCTTCTTGGCCCATCTCAGCTCTAAGATCATTGATGCCCATCCATTTTTCGGAATTGAGATCTGCATAGAAAATGCCCAACGAAGTGGAGAAATCGGAACGGACAAAAAAGTCATGACTTACCTCACGTTTGAAGAGGAAATAGATACATGTTCCAATTTGGGAATCATTAAGCAAGAACAAACAAATGCATTGCACCATTAAAAAATTATGCTTTCAAATAGGCAAATAAATAAATAAATGTAATATTAGAGATAATAAAGGTTGAAATAATTTTATAAGAAGTTTAAGTATTTATTTAAGAAGAATACGAGTTATATAAAATTATTACAAAAGAGAAATAATTATAAAAAATATAAATTAAATTTTTTTCTTATCTAATTCTAATGTAATGAATTTTAAATAACATTAAAAATATATATGAAAAATTATTGTTACACACACACACACACAAATAAAAATAAAAAAGATAAAATAAATAATAATAATAAATTATTACACCTAGGAAATAAATATTAAACATATTCTAAATCTCTTTATTTAATCCCAATATAATGCATTGACACACATTATATATCTATACGAACAAATTAGTGTCTTGCTACGAAAAAAAAAAGAAACAAATAATAATAAAGTAATATTACATATATACAAGTTAGACGTACGGCGTCTTTTTTTATAGAATTATTAGTACCTTAGAGATTTTAATTTCTTATATCATATATTCACATGTGACACGTGGGTGTTGTATATTTTACAATTTTTCAAACTCAATTTTCTACAGTTTTCCGCCAATTTGGTATTTTGATATACTTTACAAATAATTTTGTGACTCACGGTAAAAACAATTGAAATTTCTTTATTGTGAAAACAAGTCTTAATGTAATTAGAACAAATAATATTTTGATTTTTATGCAAGAATTATTTTGCGAAAAATAATCTTCCTGCTGTAAATAGAACCAATAATGTTACGATTTGTATGTACCATTTTAATAATTATTAGTTACGTACTTTGAAAAACTCAAAATATGACATATTCTCCACCCTTGTCGTATTGTAATTAATTAATAATAATAATTATTATATAATTATATATTTTTATATTTAGATTGGATTTATTAATAATATTTAGTTACATACTTATATTATTACATATAACTTTTAATTTACCCATATAGAATATTATCAACATTACAATAAATTTATTGTAATACATAATAATTCCTAAATATAACAATATATGTATTATTTATTAATACATTATAATGAATTTATTGTAATACGTAATAACTTCTAAACATGGAACTTTGATATATTATATAGCAAGTACACATGTAATAACTTCTAAAATTATGAAAATTTTGATATATTATAATAAACTTTTAATATAATAATTATTTTTAAAAATATATAATTCCTAAAAGTATATAATTTCTAGTATATTATAATATTTGATTTCTAAATGCTTCAGCACTCGCCAGAAATTGGAAAAGGTTGTCGAAAGATCAATGTGCACACATATTTAAATATATTCAACCAAATGCTGAAACCACTTTCACTCCGACATCATTCAATTGAGCTACAAGTGAAATCAAGATTTCATTATACAGAGCTGTAATGAGAAATTAGTTTATAATCCCTCTGCATTGAAATTTCAACGTAATTAAAGAAATGCTGCTGCACATGCATTTTTACTCATAACGTGTTTTGTTCTCCACCGTTTCCTTTTAAAATTAAAGCCACCTGGTGCACGCGGCAAATATAAAAAAATCACCAAGGCCAAGATCAGCTAATTTATTAATTGCAAGTAGGGTTATTAGTAATAATAGTTTGACAAAGTGTGGTCGATCGGCAGTTCAACACATTTCATTTATACCAAGTTTATGAGAAATCACCAGATTTTGTATCTTGTTTTCATCCACACTGCCCAGATCCATACATACTGTACAGCTTCAACTTTTTTTTTTTAATATAAATTTTTTCCTGCGACTTTAAAGAAAGAATAGAGAGATCGATGGCAGCCTATGCAGCTCTAGTTTCTGTTATGCATATCATCGACCAGATACAGAGTCATCCCCGCCCTCCTATTTCTCTTGACAAGGATCAGGTCCAATCTATAACCGAAAAGGTTATTTTCTTGCAAGATTATCTTGAAAATTATCTTGTTAGTAATGGTACCGGTGGCAGCGATGATGATGCGGAGGGCTTGGAGAGCCGTATATGTGATGCAGCTTATGCGGCCGAGGATATGATTGAATCCTATATAGTGGATACAATTGAAGCAAGCACTCATGGAAAGGAATCCAGCTCCATTGACAACTTGTATGATGGTTTGGAGAAAGTGATACAACGCTTGGATATGATCAACATTTGGATTAAAGAGAAGACGACGAAAAGCCAAGATGATGATCCAATCCCTGCTGATGCTGTGTCATTAAGAGGATCTTCTTCTTCTTCATTGGCCATAGTGGGTCTTGATGATGTCTTAATTGAAATCATGGATAAGTTGACCGGTCAACAATCCAGTCGCCAAATAATACCGATTGTCGGCATGGGAGGCATTGGTAAGACTACTCTTGTTAGAAGTATTTATGCGAATCCACTTATAGTGCAATATTTTGATTTTCGTGGTTGGGCTACGATTTCTCAAGAATTTAACTCAAAAGATATACTTTTACAAGTTCTTGTTAGTCTGAATATCATAGAGAGGGGGGAAATGTTGAGCCAAATGAGTGAACATGAAATAGGAGATAAATTATATAAAGATTTATTTGGTAGAAGGTATCTAATAGTAATGGATGATATATGGAGAATTGAGGCGTGGGATAAGGTGAAAACCTTCTTTCCAGATAACAATGATGGAAGTGCAATAATGTTAACCACTAGGCTCTCAAACTTGGCTTCTCAACTAAATGACTCTTCTATCTTTCCTCTGAGTTTTCTCAGTGAGGATGAGAGTTGGAAACTGTTCTGCAAAAGTGTGTTCGAAGAAGGAGTTTGCCCAATTGAATTGGAGGACTTCGGAAAAAAGATTGCAAGAAATTGCAAAGGGCTTCCTCTGTCAATTGTTGTGGTTGGAGGACTCCTAGCAAAGTCCAAACGAACACGAGAATATTGGCAATACATTGCCGAAAATTCGAATTCAATTATGAATTTAGAGGACGATGAACGTTGCTTAAGAATATTGCGTATGAGCTATAATCAATTGCCGGTTCATTTGAAGCCATGTTTTCTCTATATGGGTGTGTATCAAGAGGACTCTGAGATCTACGTCCCCAAACTCATTAAGTTATGGGTTGCCGAAGGATTTCTAAAACCAATTAGTGGCAAATGCTTGGAAGTAGTTGCAGAAGAGTACTTGGATGACCTTTTTGATAGAAATCTCGTTTTAGTTAGCCAAAGGGGATGCAGTGGGAAAATAAAGCGTTGTAAAATCCATGATCTTTTGTTGGACCTATGCGTAAGTGAAGCTAAAAAACACAAGTTTCTTTGTGTGAATGGACAACGTAATCCTAACAATCTAAAAGCCATAAATACCCAACGACGTATTGCTATTCATCAAGGCTTAGAGCGTGAAGTCTATCATGGCTTACTGTCTACGTCGCTTGTTCGTTCTTTGACACTCGAATATTCTGGCGGCATCAACTATCCAAAGCCATTATATATGAGACTGTTGAGGGTCTTGACTACAACTATGTATAGGAGTACAAGTACTTGTGAGATAGTAAACTGCCGGTACCTTGATCATCTACTTATACCCAAATTAAATCTCAGCTTCCCTTCTTCAATCAGCATCCTCTGGAATCTACAAACATTAATCGTTACGACAGAGTGGGGTGTATTTGCAACATCTGAAATTTGGAAGATGCCTCAACTTAGGCATGTTAAGTTCATCCATGGTCTTAATCTCCTGGATCCTCCTCCTCACACGAACGAGGGGGGATATGACTATGTTTTGGAGAACCTACAGACACTATCGGATGTAAGAAACTTCAAATTGAGGGAAGAGTTGATCAAGAGAATACCCAATATCAAGAAACTGAAATTAATTTATGATGAGGGGATTGGGGACTGGTCAAGTTATCATCTCAACAATCTTGCCCTTCTGCTAAAAATGGAATCCCTTTTTTGTTACCTTTTTTATGGGAAAGGGCCAAGCCTTAACCTGAATTTCCCACGTTCGCTCAAGAAATTGAACTTACGGAACACAAATCTCCAATGGGAAGAGATGGGGACAAAGATAGGCTCATTGCCACAACTTCAAGTGCTCAAATTGCAGAGGGATGCCTTCATCGGAACCGAGTGGGAAACAGTTGAAGGCCAATTCCAAAGCCTCAAATACTTGGAGATTGTAGATTGTGATGATCTGATATACTGGAGGACAGAAAGCACCCACTTTCCATGCCTCGAGCGTCTAGTTCTATACCACTCAAATAAGTTGAAGGAGATCCCTCCTGAAATCGGAGAAATACCGACCCTCGAATCAATAGAGTTGCATTTTTGTAGCGATTCTGTCGTCATTTCTACAAAGGAAATAGTAAACGAACAAGAGGATCTCGGGAATGAAGGCCTTCAAGTCAGAGTTAGACTCCGCGAGAAGAACAAAGCAGTGGAGAGCTTGACTACTGCTAACTTTCAAGTTGTAATCTGGTAATACACGAGTTGAACATTTGAAGCTCCTTTGCTTATAAGATTTTGTATTTGTATTTTTTTTCAAGTGTAAGAAAGCAATCTTCCATTGCTTTGTCACCCTTTGGAATGAATTTTCAAGTATATCAAGATTTGTTGATCAAAATTCGTTTGTCTAATTTCATCACTATCCTCGTAATTCTACTATGTACTCTTGTAATGTACTAATGAAATTAAATGAATACATTTCTGGCAACAATAGTACGCGATCATGGTTATTTCTGGAATTAATGCTGAATGAATCATTTTTCTAATTCAATTCATACCGGGCTCCAAAATAAACCTATTGGGTATTTTGGTTTAATACTACATTAGATCTATGGATTATTTTATTTTTCTATTATTAGTTCCTTTGTTCCTGGGCTCCATTGGAGCATGTTTCATGGCATATAAGTTCACTATTTTTATTTTTATTTTTTAACATTGTTTGAACAAAAATTGAGGTTGAGCTGCAGAATTTAGGAAAACAAACTCATATAATTTCACAAATTTTCAATTGTCGGTTTTGTTATGTGATTGCTAAATATGCGTTGCTTCTTTTACAGGAAATCAATATTCCATCTAGTTATATCATCCTTTACATTGATCATTGAAACTAAGTTTCGATGGGTCAATAGTAATTTGAGTGTTTGGATTTTAGTTGAGCTCAATCGCTGCCTCATTGTCAAAATAATACGCTGAGAATCATCTGCAATATGATTTTCATGTGAAAATATATCTTAGCCTTTTCCACATACCATCCCTTCTGCTTCACATTACTATTGTGCAACTTATGTGTTGATATCATTTAGTCACTTTCTTATAGCCTGACTAATTATTCCAAATGTTTAAGTGATGCGACTAAAAAAATTGGTTCACCAAGAATAGAAAATACTAACTTCGAATATGTAATTAACGATCTGATATATCCCTAAATAGCTCCTGACGACATGATCAAACCTGCAAAACAGAACTCAAGCCAGGCGGTGGACAGTCCAATCGTAGGCCCTCCGATGCTTATGTCAGAAAGTGTTCGAGAGAGATGTGCGGGAGTTCAAAACGTAGAATAAAATCAACTTAGCGTAAACAATGAGGCCTGAGTCCTCTTTATATAGATAAGAGACGTGTTCCCAATCTAGAGTTCCCATCTCCTATTAAAACTATAATACCATAAATAGCGAGGGACTTAGAATTAGAATTCTTCATACATGCTAAGTTACCATATAAAACTTGTCGCTAAATTACCGTAATAGTGATTAGAAAAGTTTATGTGGTGTAGAATATAGGTTCATTTGGCTTGGTGTTATCGGAACTCGAGTGATCGTAGGAGTCAATGTGTTTTTAGCTTGTGAAAGTAAAAGAAAAATGTAAAGTAAACGAAAGTAAAGTAAAGTAAAAGATTTCGAATGCCTCATGCGTATGCTGTATTGAAATTGCAAGCAATAATCAAAATAAGTAATAAAAAGCAAAGAAACAACAAAGTACAATCATGAAAAACTAAGGTACAACTACGCATGCATGATCATGAAATTTAAATAATGCAAATCAACGAAAATCGAAAGCACCAATGGAAAGAGTAATAAAAGTTGACGTGAAAGTTAAAATCCTTTTGAAAAATAAATAGAAACAAAGAGTAGATTTAGGAATCAACATAAAACCATGCATGTAAATAAAAACCAAAACAAAGCATAGTAAATACTTAAAATAAAAACGACCAAGGACCCGATCTATGATCAAGGTGTGTCACTCACCTAGATTCCATAAACCAAATCATAAATCTAACAACAAATCTAAGAGCTAAGAAAAAATGCATAAATTGAAGAACAAGGAAGAAATTAAGAAAAACTTACTTGAATTAAAATATAGAAACACAAACTCGATGAAATTGCAATCCAAATTAAATACATGTGATGGCTTGAATTCTTCTTGATCTTACAAACCGAAGGAAAAGTTTGAAAATAAAATCTAAGAACTAGAGAGAGATATTATATTCAAACCTTTGCATGAGTTGGGAGAATGTGAGATTTTTAGGGCTAATGAGAGATGTATCTATTTATACTAGATTTTATTAAGGATAAATGAGTCAAATAAGCCTTAAAATCTTGGATTCCTCATGTTTGACCAAGTTTGAGTCGAAATGGTCTTGATATGCACTTGGATCGATGTTTGGCGTGATTTGGATCGGCATTGGTGCGTTGGGTGCATGGCTGAGTGTTGCTCGGCAGGAGCTGCGCACGGGCGCGCACGGGACTCGACAGGTGTCGGCGTGGATGTGCAGGCAGCGTCGGAAGGCGCTCCTGGGCATGCGGGCGCTGGCGAAGGCTGGCGCGGGCCACTGGCAGGAGCGGCGCGGCGTGTGCTGGCGTGGGTGCTGGGTGCTGCCGGCAGGCGCTGCGCGCGGGACTCGGTAGGTGTCAGCGTGGATGGGCAGGCAACGTCGGCAGACACTGCTGGGCGTGCTGGCGAAGGCTGGAGCAGGCGCAAGCGCTGGCAGGCGCAGCGCGGCGTGCGCTGGCGCGCGTTGGTGAGGGCGCTGGGCGTTAGGCGCTGGCGTGGCGCGCGTTGGCGCGACAGGGCAGACGGGCGCTGACACAGGCTGGCGGGCATGCACGAGCGGGGTGTGCAGGCTCGCCTTGGTATGTGGCAGCTTGTGTCAAGGTTCGGTTGGTGAGTCTTGGCACGTCCAGGCACATCTTGACGACCATTCCAGAATATTTTGGCATTTTAGAACTAGTTCGTGGCGCGGATTTTGATGCATCCTGGCACGTCTTGTCGTGCCCAGACTCGCTTTGGCTCGAGCCAAGGTTAGGCCAATGGCCAATTTCACCTTCTTTTTCGCTTTCTAGCCACCCATAACTTCAAATCTAGTAAGAAGCACACCCATCCACAAATTAAATGAACCGATTTAACCAAATCAAGTATTAAATCAAAAAGAAACTCGAAAAATAATAAAACAAACTAATATCCTAACAAAACTCGACTCAAAACTACTATAAACAATACTAAACCCTAATTTGAAAACACGAAAAAAATACCACAATTACATGAAAAACAACCACCCCATACTTATCAGGTTGTTCATCCCCGAATAACGAAAAGAATCGAGAATGAACATGCAGTAAACTTATGCAAAAATAAATATCCTTGTGCTTATCCTTATTAGAATGATAAAAGTATCAACATAAACTCATCATCTCCAGGAATTGCTCGTAATACCCTTTCTCAAATGAAAACCAAATCGACGACTTCCTCTCAAATGGAATTTTGAGGGTGTTCGCTCAATTCACTCAAGTGTTTGTTTTATACGGGATGTGTATATGCTCAAGTCGGACAATGCGTGCATCTTATCAAGATTTCACAAATTAGAAACTCAAAATCACCCATTATACATGACCAAATAAGAATCGAAAGAGGTCTTTATTTTTGGTTGTAATGTTGGCTCTTTGGCAAGATATGGAATATATGGATACAATGGCTAACACACGATAGAACGTGATCAATAACACATGAAACCCTAACTTTTAAAAATCGAAGCTCATGAACGCTTCACCCTTCCCAAATTACCCAACTTTCAATCAAAATCATTTCGTACACCCAGACACTTTTCCGACTTTTATTTCACAACACTTAGAAGCTTTTTGAATTCGCTTCTTTTTACTAAACTTAGTCTTTTTAAACATTAGGCTTTTCACTTAAACGCACGCTTTATCACTTTTCGTGATTTGTGTTGGAGTCTATTTGTTGTTTTTCCCTTTTTATTATATATATAAGAGACTCAAAACCCAAAACCCACAATTGACTTCCCACACATTTCTAGTCAACTAACAACATACACTCTCACCTCATAATTTATGAAGATATAAGAGTTAAAATCGAGTTCGGCTAACAAGAAACGAGGGATAGGCTCAAGGGGGCTCATTTAGGATATTTAAGTAGCTTATATATTTGGATATGGTCGGAATATAGGTGATATATATGCCTCGAGGTCATTTCCAAATTCATTCATGTACAAGCAAAATCAAGCCTCCTCAATGCAATTTCCAAAAATGCAAGCAAAACCGATAATTCACACAAGGCTACTCACTAATTTGCACTGGATTTTGGAAGACAAAATCAAAAGAGATTTTAGAGCTTTGCAATCTTTTCACGAGTAAATGTTGATTTTATATATATAGTCGGGTTTTGGACGAAGCACAAAAATCAAATTCCTTACACAAGAGGGCATATACATGTAAAAACCCGACAAGTAAACTATTCAAACTTCTAAGCATGCGGTGATTGCTCAACAATGTAATAACTCACACAAGATACAAAAATAACTCAATCATATAAATGCGCAATTAGTAAACGTCAATTCGCCAAGGCTCGAATTAATAAAGATAAATCATTCTTTGTAAAACCCAGACCCTAACCACCTACCCACCCCACACTATGCAATACCCTCATTGTATTTTAATGAAAAATAAGTAAAAGGAGGGTGAGATAGAAGCTTCCTTAACCGAGCGAGTTTTGGGTCGAGCTCGGTGGGGTCCACTTAAGCATCCAAGCAATTCAAGCGAAAATCGAGCATGTCTTGTTTCTCCCAGCTCCATGAATGCTACTAACTTATCAAATCGACCAAAGTTGGAGTCGGGAAATCAAAACACTATAAAAGAAAATCACTCAAAATAAAAAACACAAGAAAATATGCACGTGAATCAAAACAAAACAAAATCAAGGGCTAAAAAGAACCAAAAGACAACGCAAATTTTTTTTTAAAATTTAAAATTTTTGAATGTTTTTGAATTTTTATATAATAAGAAAGTAAGAAAGAACGAAATGTAAAAATCAAAGAAATAAAAAGAAGAACATGGGTCGCCTCCCACGAAGCACTTGTTTTACGTCACTAGCTTGATGAACTCCCTTCTTGATCGTGGTGAAGTTGAGACGGGAGGATCCACTAAAGCAATACCCTCCTTGTCGGGTGGAAAGAGAAATCCGCGACGATAAGGTTTGACCTGATAGCCATTAACTTGGAATCGTTCTTACGTCTTAAGGTAGATCAAGGTCACCGCCCCACTTGGATTGACTTCTCCAATTGTATAGGGCCCCATCCACTTAGATTTCAACTTGCCCAAATATAAGACCAAACGGGAGTTGTAGAGCAAGACGGGCACCCAAACCTCAAGCTCTTTTGGGACTATCCTCTTGTCATGGATTTATTTTGTCCTTTCCTTGTACATAAGAGCATTTTCATATTTAACGTTCCGAAACTCGTCTAACTCCTCCACTTTCAACATTGTCTCTATCCCGGCCTCCTTCAAATCCATATTCGCGACTTCTATCGTCCAAAAAGCTTCATGCTCAAACTCGACCGGTTTGCTCTCCTCTTCTTCCAAATAGACATACTTGAGGTGAGACGAGAGAGGCTTAAACTTGGGCTTGTTCCTCCTCTAGACCTCATTGGGAACTAATCCGAGCAATTAGACGATCCCCTCAAGATAATCTTCAAGCTTTTCAACGGGTTCCACTTCCAACCTATCATCAACAATCTCCACCTCCCCCTTTAAAATTTCGACGTTGCCCTCAAAGACACATATACAATCCTTCTCACACAACCCTTTGGCACATTAAAACACAATTGAATCGTCATTACGAACAAATGTCTCATTTCCCTCACAACAACCCTCAACACAAACTCCAGAGCCAAACTCCTCCTCATTACCCTTTTCCTCCATATAAACTTAGTTAACCAACTCTTGAATCACGTCAATATGTAAGCAATCCACATGAAAAATGCTTGATGGAATAGATGGCAAGTTAGACATAGAAAACGTGACCGATTCACCCGCTATGGACAATGTGAGATTGTTCTTCCCAACGTCTATCAAACATTGATTTGTAGCCATAAATGGGCAGCCTAGCAAGATAGTGTGGTTGGCGCCATCATTCTTCACCATGCCAACATCCAACACCATGAAATCTACTGGAACCATAATCCCTCCAACTTGTACAAGAACATCCTTGACCATCCCCTTTGGGTATCTAATTGACCGATCGGCCAGTTGTAAGAAAATGCGTGTCTCTTGTAAAGGAGCAAGTTCCAATTATTCGTACATTGAAAATGGCATCAAATTAACACCCGCCCCAGAATCAAGCATGCCATTAGTGATTTTCCCATTCCCAAGTGTGATATCAATACAAAACGAGCCAGAACCCGCTTTCTTAAGATATAAGAGGGAAGGGTCACAAACCACACTTGCCTCCTTAGATAGATAAACTATATCATTCATAGCGCTCTCTATATTTTTAGAGGAAAACTCCTTGAAGAACGTAGAATAAGCGAGAAAACTCCGGATGGCGTCTAATACGTTGGACAATAAATCATGGAGCTGTTGAAATGGTTCATCCTTCTTAGCAATTTGTATTCGGGATGGATACGACATGGGGTTCTTAGAAGTTGGTGCCTTGTAGGGACTCAAAGACTTGTGTAGGCCATCGGGAAGTTCCTTTGCCAAAGTGGGACATACGGGAGTAGAACCGGGAGGAGTAAGAACACTCGATATAGAAACCACCTCTTCCTTGGACGGCGGGACAACCTTATTATCAACCACCCCACCACTTCTAAGGACCGTGACCGCATGAGCATGCGAAGTTTGGCTTGACAACCTTCCTTTCTCAGTAGCTTGTTTTATCATATTCACATCACTTGCTAATTGCCCCATTTTAGTGTTTAACCCATTTGTTGTAGCCTTAAGAGCATTGAACCTATCATTGAACGAAGCTAACGTAATGGAAAATGCTTGCATTTATTGCATAATGACCAAGAGATTCGGGTCAGAAGGTGGAGTGGGAGCATTCACCGGAATAGGTGGACGAGACGGACCCACATGAGGATTAACATTCATATTTGAATTGGCACAACTAAAATTCCGATGCATGCGGTTGCTAGGATGATAAGGAGGATTTTGATTTAGCGGACAAGCAAAAGATGGCCTAGCAAAACCGGTCCCGCTTGATAACCTTGAACCCCACACACTTCCTCCGATTGAGGCATCGGCATATAGAAAGTGGGATTTGAAGGACAAGACGTGGTATCATGACCAAATATTCCACACAGCGCACACGGAGGATCCGGGCTTGGGCTAGATAACTTAGTAGTTTGAGCGTCCATAGCTGCTATTTTCTTTTCCAACTCAAGCTCCCTAGGGGAAGAAGCTTCACTCACTTCTAGAATACATCGCACAAGAAGATTTTTGTTGAGAATTTTCGGCTAAAGTGGTGAAAATCTTGTGAACCATTTGAGGAGGTTGATCCTTCATATTACCCCCCTCCGACATATCCACCATATATTGGAAATGTGGGTCCAACGCCTCATAGAAAGTTTGGATTAATAGCTCCTTTGCCATACGATGATGTGGACAACTCGTGAGAAGATCTTGGAAACGATCCCAAGCCAAGTGAAATGGCTCATTTTTTATTTGTTTAAACGAGATAATCTTGATCCTCAACTCGACCATCTTTTCATCGGAATAATAATGATCCAAAAATATCACCAAAAAAACTCATCCCATGTATGAATTGAATTGGAAGGAATACCCATGAACCATGAAAATGCATTATCTTGAAGAGCATACGAAAAATATCGGAGTTGAAGATGCTTTAAACTCATCATATTCGGACGATAAAAACTCAAGACTTGCCACAAGAATTCTCAAAGGAATTGGAGAGGATCCTCTTAAGAAAACCCATGAAATATCAAAAGCTGAGCAAAATCGAGCAACCGTATATCAATAGCCATAACCTCGGGAGGAAGGGATACGCAAGATGAAATAGTTGCCCCCACAAAGGCTTTTCTAACCTCTCTCATAGCGAAGACGGGAGGAGCAATTTGGGCATTGGGGCTCATACCCCCAAACAAAGAAAATGGATCGGGAGTGCCCTCATGAACATTATTGTCGGCACCTCCATACGCTGGGGCTCCACCATTACCATTAATATTTTCGTTCGGAGCATGATTGAAATTATAAGCATGAGGACCTCCATACGGGCTGAGATTCAGATTTTGGCCACCAACATTCTCATTTGGACTAACAAAGCCTCCATTATACATATTTGGAAATTTATTGGGAGCACCATATCCTCCATACGGACCATGCATACCCATGAAGCCGCTATACCCAACATAGTTTGCACCATGCCCTCCCATGTTGGGTTGACCATTGCCGTTAACACCATTGAAAACATGATTTGCACCATGACCTCCCACGTTGCCAAAAACGTTACTATTCATCCCATTCCCAACATGGTTTGCACCATGCCCTCACATGTTAGGAATGTACCTCCCATTGCCATAAGGATTGGAAATGTGTGAGTTACCTTGGGGTAGGTGATTAGAACTTTTTGCACCTAATTTTATTTAAAGTTGTCAATTTTAAAAAGTTCACCCGCAAGAGAACGGGATCACTTGTAGGGGGGTAAGTTGACTCGTGTCAATCTCAAAGGAAAGCTAGATTCGAAAGTTCCTCTTGTGTTTGATTCAACGAATAAGAAAATAAAAATAAAACTAATCTAAACAAGCGGACAGAGGGGGTTTTGTTTAAGATTTATAAGAACTAAAATTAATTAAACTAAGAGCAATAAATTAAATCTAAAGATTACTTAAGCTATGATCTAATTAATTAAAACTAGAAATTATTTAAACTAAGAAATAATTATCTAAAATTAAGATTAAATTATCTAAGAAAAATTAAATCTAGAATTTATTTATATTAATTAAAAGACTTATAAAACAATTTAAGAAAACTAGGGTTCTAGAGCTTTGATTCGTCTCCACGATCGCTTGGGAAGTCCCAGTTGATGGTTCACAACGAATCTAGGCTCTAGACCCATAAGATCTAGCTAACAATAATCATCAATCTCAACATCACAATCCCAACACAATCACAAGAACGATTCGTCATGGAAGTAATAATTATTAATTAAACTAATGAAAAGCATGCAACTAAATTAAAGAGCGTAGAAAATAAATACTTACTAATTAACGAAGAAAATCCGCAGCGTTTTGATGAAGAAATCTTGAATCTAAACTATCTAATAGCTAATCTAAAGTCTAAGAATTTAAAACTAAGAATTATTAAGAGAAACTAAGAAAATAAGATGGCACTCTTGGGGTTGTCAACCCCCAAAAGGCCTTAGAAACCCTAGGAATATGATAATGTATGTTAAAAAACGAGATACATAGGGTATTTATAGTTTTGGGAAGTCCTTGGGCAGTAAGAAATCATAAAAATGCATTTTCTGGGCAGTCGCGTCGACGTTGCGTCGATCGACGCATTTCGGATCGACGCTACAAAGAGTTCGTGAGCATTGGTGTCGACGGAGCGTCGATGGACGCGACCGACGTGGCCGTCGACGGGTGCGTCGACGGCCACGTCGGTCGACGCGGGCATCCAGTGCAGCAAGTGGCAGCAATGACTCGGATACTGGGTAACCCAGTGGCAGCAGCCTACCCAGTGTCCGCAGCTCTCGGCAGCCAGTGTCGGCAGCGTTGGCAGCCAGTGTCGGCAGTGCTCGGACACTGGGTAACCCAGTGTCAGCTTAAATACTTCAAATGAAGGCCCATTTTCGCCGAAACTCCACTTGTAAGCCCATCCTTGACTATGTCCAAACCTAAATACCTAAAATACCTAAAATAAATATAAAAGTAATTAATTATAATTAAAATATGATAAAATAAGTTGGAGATAAGAAAATACGAAAATGTGCTCAATCTATCCAACTTTCACCGAAAAAAATAATAAAAACGAACTAAAATACTAAATAATCAAGACAAAATTGTGCTAATCAAATACCCCACGCTTTATTGGTTTGTTCGTCCTTGAACAAACGATAGTTTCAAAGTATAACAAGAAAGAAAATAAGCTCAAGCAATGAGTCGTATTGTGCTACATAGATAATTTTTAAAATATAGATACATGTAACGGAACTTCAAACACTCCACCTTAATTACATTGTCGCTTCAAAAACAAAATCATGCATCATCACAAAGGGTAATATATATAACTGTACGCTCAAGCACTCAAGAATTTTTTATGGGGACGTGTTTACGCTCAAATCATCAAAATACAAGCACAATAAGCAAGAACCGAAAATCAATCTCTTTTCAATCGCAAATTAAGTGTGTTATCGAACTAAGTATCGGAAAAGGTCTTTTTGGGTTGTAATGTAAGGCTCTTTGGACGGGTATGGAATATATAAGTCGTGTGGCTAACTCAAGATCTAACGTGATCAATAACTCACCAAACTATTCTAATTACGAAGCTAATTGCTTCACCTCATTCAAAAATAAAAACCTCATCTAACTCTCGTAACTTAGCCTTTAAACATAGGCTATTTCTCGACTCGATACTCTAAAACCGACTTGTAGCGCGAACCACTTAAATACAATTGAAGCTTATAATATGCTTCTACACAACTCATGCCTTCTAAACAGTAGGCTTCATAAAATAAAATAAACACAAGCCTTTATTAGCGCTTAGGCAATGAGTAAACACGAAGCAACAAGACTCACCGTCCTTTTCTTCTTCTTCTTCTTCTTCTTCTTCTTCTTCTTCTTCTTCTTCTTCTTCTTCTTCTTCTTCTTCTTCTTCTTCTTCTTCTTCTTCTTCTTCTTCCACTTAAATACAATTGAAGCTTATAATATGCTTCTACACAACTCATGCCTTCTAAACAGTAGGCTTCATAAAAATAAAAATAAACACAAGCCTTTATTAGCGCTTAGGCAATGAGTAAACACGAAGCAACAAGACTCACCGTCCTTTCTTCTTCTTCTTCTTCTTCTTCTTCTTCTTCTTCTTCTTCTTCTTCTTCTTCTTCTTCTTCTTCTTCTTCTTCTTCTTCTTCTTCTTCTTCTTCTTCATTTCCCCTTATTATAATTTTTATGGGTATATTTTTTATTTTTTTATTTTCTCTTTCTTTTCGGATGGTGGTCGTTAATTACAAAAATTCATAAATCTCTAATAAAATTCCCAAAACACTAATAACCAGTAAAAATAACAAACTCCTACCCCACGTTTTTAATGGGTTGTAGGGGTCGACTCAAAAACACTCATGGCTATAGGCATGGATTATTTGGCTATGAATGGCTCATTCGGAATTTATAGTGGCCTAAAAATATATGGATATGGCCAGAATAAGGTTTTATTTGTACCTTAACGTCATTTTCAAAGTCAACTACACACAACGGTTTCAAAGAGATATCAAAACTAAAACTCATTCAAGTACATGCAATGATGATAATCACTCAGTCTACTCACTGGCTTTTGCATGAAAAAGTTTTGAATTGACGCCGCTTTTAAGGTTTTGCGAAATCAATTGCGTCCAAGTACCATTTTGCAATATATAAATAATAATTTTTTCAAAATTTATGCACTTATACACGCTCAAAGATAAGAACCTCAAATAAAACTTAGTTAATTTCGACAGGCAAGCCAGACAAACACAATTCAG
The DNA here is from genome assembly GCA_014905375.1 of Phtheirospermum japonicum. Lineage (NCBI taxonomy): Eukaryota > Viridiplantae > Streptophyta > Magnoliopsida > Lamiales > Orobanchaceae > Phtheirospermum > Phtheirospermum japonicum. The sequence goes on from BMAC01000187.1 coordinate 586,328, forward strand.
CGAAGAAATAGTAATCAATCACGTAAAAAAATTTCAAAAATTTTAAGAATTTTCAAATATAAATCATACTCAACCATTCCCCCCTCTAAAAATCCGGCAATCTCCTGATTGCCCTAAATTTAAAGAAAATCAATCAAATGAGGAAAGGAGTAAGGGAACGTCCCTGAAAAATAGTCGAGCTTCTCCAAAAAGTGCTTGTGCAATCATCTTTCGTCTCCAATCACGTGATCGAGAATGTCTTGAACAAAAGTCTAAAACTCGCGGAAGTAGTCATCATAGGCGGGAACGTTGTCGGGTTGAATAAAATTCCGCTCAAACTCGCAAGCCGAGATGGGCTGGGCATCACGTCGACAGGGCATCGGTCGATGCGGGCAGTGGCGGGGCGTCCACGCTGCGTCTGTGCTGACATCGATCGACGCGATCCATGCATCGTCAACCATTTCGATTTCTTCGTTTTAATGATTAATCCTTCCTCGATAACACTTCTTCCTGTTTCAGAAAAATAACACAAACGTAAAATAGAAAAAGAAAAATAAACTAAAAAGAAATACAAAGGATAGAAAAATAGCTTGGGTTGCCTCCCAAGAAGCGCTTGTTTAACGTCGAAAGCTCGACGCTATCTACGAAAAACGCTATCCCGGATCCAGAAATAAGTGACGATCATGCCACGCCTTAGTGTTCTCCAAGAGTAAGTGTAGGCAATTTGAATCGCCAAGGCGAGCATGGAAAGCACGTCGTAAAGTTAAAGAAATAAAAACTTCAACTCGCTTTGGAGGTCAAAAAAGCGAGTAATCGATCACTACGGACATATTAAAAAATCCATCGGGGCATGGGGCGATCATCAACCTTAGGAAAAATTAATAAATTCGTCAAACAAATAGAAAACCCCTCGAACACCCCGAGCTCCTTTACTTCATTGATATCCCCCTCAACAATTTGAGAAATATTTAAATTTATATTCGGGCATAGGGGAGGGGGAATTTACTTGATTACCAATACCACCATCTCAATCTGATCTTCGATCAACACCTTGGGCGGCTCGATAAGAGGCTTAATCATCACATCCTTCTCCGAAAATTCATCCACCACCTCCATTTCAATATCAATTAAAACATCGGGTGCATCTCCATACGTCTCGATAATCCCACTCATCTCTAAATTGGGCATTTCGACTCCATTCTCATTAAAAATCGGCATCTTTGGTTGACTTGGAGGTTCGTTCATAGCGTCTGACCTTTTAGCTAAAGAAGCTATTATTTGATCAAACATTGTCTCAAAATTCTCCATAGTCTTAGATAGGTCTTGCTTCCACGCCTTTAACTCCTCGTCCGAAATATCTCGAATAGGTGGGGTGTATTCTCCATAGCTCGGGTATGAGGGAATCGAGTCGGGGAGGCATAACTCGTATAATTTTGGATGGCGATATCATGATCTTATGGCTTATCGTCAAATGGTACTATGCATGTATTCGCCAAATGCCCTCGGCCTCCACAATGATCACATACTACTTTAGGTGCGTAGAACTTCCACATGAATTTATCGTATACTTCATCCCACGTTCGCAAAGAGTCGGGCTCTGCATAATTTAACCATTTTCTTGCCTGATCTTTTAGAGCGTAATGGAAGAGTCGCATCCTCACTTGATCTCTCGTAAGTCCGAGAAGAGGGAAAATTTGGGTGATGTC
>BMAC01000187.1:588037-634821 GCA_014905375.1 Phtheirospermum japonicum
CATTTCCCCTTATTATAATTTTTATGGGTATATTTTTTTTTTTTTTATTTTCTCTTTCTTTTCGGATGGTGGTCGTTAATTACAAAAATTCATAAATCTCTAATAAAATTCCCAAAACACTAATAACCAGTAAAAATAACAAACTCCTACCCCACGTTTTTAATGGGTTGTAGGGGTCGACTCAAAAACACTCATGGCTATAGGCATGGATTATTTGGCTATGAATGGCTCATTCGGAATTTATAGTGGCCTAAAAATATATGGATATGGCCAGAATAAGGTTTTATTTGTACCTTAACGCGGGCGTCCACGCTGCGTCTGTGCTGACATCGATCGACGCGATCCATGCATCGTCAACCATTTCGATTTCTTCGTTTTAATGATTAATCCTTCCTCGATAACACTTCTTCCTGTTTCAGAAAAATAACACAAACGTAAAATAGAAAAAGAAAAATAAACTAAAAAGAAATACAAAGGATAGAAAAATAGCTTGGGTTGCCTCCCAAGAAGCGCTTGTTTAACGTCGAAAGCTCGACGCTATCTACGAAAAACGCTATCCCGGATCCAGAAATAAGTGACGATCATGCCACGCCTTAGTGTTCTCCAAGAGTAAGTGTAGGCAATTTGAATCGCCAAGGCGAGCATGGAAAGCACGTCGTAAAGTTAAAGAAATAAAAACTTCAACTCGCTTTGGAGGTCAAAAAAGCGAGTAATCGATCACTACGGACATATTAAAAATCCATCGGGGCATGGGGCGATCATCAACCTTAGGAAAAATTAATAAATTCGTCAAACAAATAGAAAACCCCTCGAACACCCCGAGCTCCTTTACTTCATTGATATCCCCCTCAACAATTTGAGAAATATTTAAATTTATATTCGGGCATAGGGGAGGGGGAATTTACTTGATTACCAATACCACCATCTCAATCTGATCTTCGATCAACACCTTGGGCGGCTCGATAAGAGGCTTAATCATCACATCCTTCTCCGAAAATTCATCCACCACCTCCATTTCAATATCAATTAAAACATCGGGTGCATCTCCATACGTCTCGATAATCCCACTCATCTCTAAATTGGGCATTTCGACTCCATTCTCATTAAAAATCGGCATCTTTGGTTGACTTGGAGGTTCGTTCATAGCGTCTGACCTTTTAGCTAAAGAAGCTATTATTTGATCAAACATTGTCTCAAAATTCTCCATAGTCTTAGATAGGTCTTGCTTCCACGCCTTTAACTCCTCGTCCGAAATATCTCGAATAGGTGGGGTGTATTCTCCATAGCTCGGGTATGAGGGAATCGAGTCGGGGGAGGCATAACTCGTATAATTTTGGATGGCGATATCATGATCTTATGGATTATCATCAAATGGTAATATGCATGTATTCACCAAATGCCCTCGGCCTCCACCATGATCACATACTACTTTAGGTGCGTAGAACTTCCACATGAATTTATCGTATACTTCATCCCACGTTCGCAAAGAGTCGGGCTCTGCATAATTTAACCATTTTCTTGCCTGATCTTTTAGAGCGTAATGGAAGAGTCGCATCCTCACTTGATCTCTCGTAAGTCCGAGAAGAGGGAAAATTTGGGTGATGTCCTCGTATTCTTGGAAAAGTTTCACTGGATCCTCGCTCGGATGTCCATAAAAAATCGGGATTTGCTCTATGTAGAAATAGTCAAGATCGTAATCCCCCATCTTGGAGCTCAATGGAATAGCCGGTCGAAAGCCACGCCAATCGGATTTTATACCGTAATTAGACATTCTCCCTTTTTTTAATTTTTTTTTGGTTCGTTGAACCTAGGTGTCGAGAGATGTACCTTGCATACACAACACTCAACGCACAAGATTAAACGTACCAGCGGAAGATAATAAAAACGAACAAAAAAAAATTCACAAACAAATACGAAAGATAAACGAAACAAGTAAAAACATAAATAAGGTTACGAAGGGCAAACACAAAAATCACAACCTTTAGCCTTCCCCGGCAACAGCGCCAATTTTTGATTCGAACTTTTTGCACCTATTTTTATTTAAAGTTGTCAATTTTAAAAAGTTCGCCCGCAAGAGAACGGGATCACTTGTAGGTGGGTAAGTTGACTCGTGTCGATCTCAAAGGAAAGCTAGATTCGGAAGTTCCTCTTGTGTTTGATTCAACGAATAAGAAATTAAAAATAAAACTAATCTAAACACGCGGACAAGGGGGGTTTTGTTTGAGATTTATAAGAACTAAAATTAATTAAAATAAGAGCAATAAATTAAATCTAAAGATTACTTAAGCTATGATCTAATTAATTAAAACTAGAAATTATTTAAACTAAGAAATAATTATCTAAAATTAAGATTAAATTATCTAAGAGCAATTAAATCTAGAATTTATTTAAATTAATTAAAAGACTTATAAAATAATTTAAGAAAACTAGGGTTCTAGAGCTTTGATTAGTCTCCATGATCGATTGGGAAGTCTCGATTGATGGTTCACAATGAATCTAAGCTCTAGACCCATAAGATCTAACTAACAATAATCATCAATCTCAACATCACAATCCCAACACAATCACAAGAACGATTCGTCATGGAAGTAATAATTATTAATTAAACTAATGAAAAGCATGCAACTAAATTAAAGAGCGTAGAAAATAAATACTTACTAATTAACGAAGAAAATCCGCAGCGTTTTGATGAAGAAATCTTGAATCTAAACTATCTAATAGCTAATCTAAAGTCTAAGAATTTAAAACTAAGAATTATTAAGAGAAACTAAGAAAATAAGATGGCACTCTTGGGGTTGTCAACCCCCAAAAGGCCTTAGAAACCCTAGGAATATGATAATGTATGTTAAAAAACGAGATACATAGGGTATTTATAGTTTTGGGAAGTCTTGGGCAGTAAGAAATCATAAAAATGCATTTTCTGGGCAGTCGCATCGACGTTGCGTCGATCGACGCATTTCAGATCGACGCTGCAGAGAGTTCGTGAGCATTGGCGTTGACGGAGCGTCGATGGACGCGAGAAGGGGGTGCGTCGACGGCCACGTCGGTTGACGCGGGCATCCAGTGCAGCAAGTGGCAGCAATGACTCGGATACTGGGTAACCCAGTGGCAGCAGCCTACCCAGTGTCGGCAGCGCTCGGCAGCCAGTGTCGGCAGCGTTGGCAGCCAGTGTTGGCAGTGCTCGGACACTGGGTAACCCAGTGTCGGCCTGGTACCCAGTGTCAGCTTAAATACTTCAAATCAAGGCCCATTTTTGCCGAAACTCCACTTGTAAGACCATCCTTGACTACGTCCAAACCTAAATACCTAAAATAAATATAGAAGTAATTAATTATAATTAAAATATGATAAAATAAGTTGGAGATAAGAAAATACAAAAATGTGCTCAATCTATCCAACTTTCACCGAAAACAATAATAAAAATGAACTAAAATACTAAATAAAATCAAGACAAAATTGTGCTAATCAGTAGGCCCATGGCGTGTCCATGAGTGGTGAAACCTCTCCCTTGATTTCCTAAAGCATGGTTGGGTGGGCCCGTGGGATTGGGATTTGAAGGCCCGGGGTTATCAAGTGGCGTGGATGGATCAGCAAGAACAATGAGCTCGGGATTAATAGGGCTTTGAGAATCATGGGCCCTTGGAGATTTCTCGTTGGGAGTAAGAAACGGGCCGGTATTGGGAAGATTATTCGCCATGTCTTGATTAGTAGCCAATGGATGTCTTAAACGCCTTAATCACTCGGGATTCAAAATGTAAGGAGCCAAATCGTTCCCAAGAGTTCTAAGACCTTGCATACACTTAAGAAAAACGTCAAATACAAAAGAAAGCTAAAAACTCAAAGAAACTACAAGAAAATGAAAATTTTAACCAAGCCAAGTCGCAATGGCGCCATTTTGATTAGAAAGGTTTACGTGGTGTATATAGGTTCATGTTGCTTGGTATTATCGGAATTCAAGTGATTGTAGGAGTCAATGTGTGTTTAGCTTGTGAAAGTAAAAGAAAAACGTAAAGTAAATGAAAGTAAAGTAAAGTAAAGTAAGTATTTCGAATGCCTCATGTGTATGCCATATTGAAATTGCAAGCAATAATCAAAATAAGCAATCAAAAATAAAGAAACAACAAATTACAATCATGAAAACCTAAGGTACTACTATGCATGCATGGTCATGAAATTTAAATAATGAAAATCAATGAAAATCGAAAGCACCAATGGAAAGAGCAATAAAAGTTGATCTTTTTGAAAAATAACTAGAAATAAAGAGTATATCTATGAATCAACATAAAACCATGCATGAAAATAAAAACCAAAATAAAACACATGAAATACTTAAAATAAAAATGATCAAGGATCCGATCTATGATCAAGGTGTTTCACTCACCTAAATTACATAACCAAATCATAAATCTAACAACAAATCTAAGAGCTAAGACAAAATGCATAAATTGAAGAACAAGCTTGAAACTAAAGAACAAGGAAGAAATTAAGAAAAACTTACTTGAGTTAAGAAATAGAAACACAAATTTGATGAATTGAAATCCAAAAAAAACCCAATTGATGGCTTGAATTCTTATTGAGCTTACAAACCCAAGGTAAAAATTGAAAATAAAATCTAAGAACTAGAGAGAGAAATTAGATCCAAACCCATGCAAGAGTTGGGAGAATGGGAGTTTTTTTAGAGCTAATGAGAGATGTATCTATTTATACTAGGTTTTATTAAGGGTAAATGAGTCAAATAAGCCTTAAAAGCGTGGTTTCCCATGTTTGACCCGAAATGGCCTTGATATGCACTTGGCTCAACGTTTGGCATGATTTGGCTCGACATTGGGGCGCTGGGCGTTGCTCGGTAGGCGCTGCGCATGGGCGCGCACGAGACTCGGCAGGTGTCGGCGTGGATAGGCAAGCAGCATTGGCAGGCACTGCTGGGCATGCAGGTACTAGGGCGCTGGCGAAGGCTGGAGCGGTGTGCGCTGGGCACTGTCGGCAGGCGCTGACTCGGCAAGTGTCGGCGTGGATGGGAAAGCAGGTCGGCAGGTGCTATTGGGTGTGCGAGCGCTGGCGAAGGCTAGAGCTGGCAATGGGCTGGGACGGGCCAACCCGGCCCGGGCCTATTGGGCCAATGTCAATAATTGGGCTGGGCCGAAATTTCATTGCGCCGTGATTTCATCGGCCTAAGCATGGCCCATCATAGAGAATATAGTATAATTTTGTGGGCCAAATTGGGTTGGGCCGCGCCAAAAACAGCCCGATATTTTCGGACTGGTATTCCAAGGCCCAAGCCCGACTAAAATTATCTGCTCTAGTGAAGGTTGCCGCAGACGCTGGAAAGTACGGCGCGGTGTGCGCTGGCGCGCACTGGCGAGGGCGCTGGGTGCTGTCGGCAGGCGTAGGCGTAGCGCGCGGGTGGCCGTGCGTTGGCGCGTCAGGGGAGGTGGGCGCTGGCATAGGGTGGCAGGCATACGCGGGCGGGGCATGCAGGCTTGCCTTGGCGCGCGGCAGCTTATGCCAAGGCTCGGTTGGAAAGTATTGGAACTTCTTGACGATCATTCTAGAATATTTTGGCATTTTGGAGCTAGTTCATGGCGCAGATTTATACACATCTTGGCATGTCTTGGCGTGCTTAGATTCGCTTTGGCTCGAGCTAAGGTTAGGCCAAGGGCCAATTTCACCTTCTTTTTTGCTTTCTTGCCACCCATAACTTCAAATCTTGCAAGAATCACACCATCTATACATTAATTGAACCCATATAACCAAATCATGTATTAAATAAAAAAGAAACTCAAAAAACAATAAAAAAAGAAAATAACCTAATATCCTAAAAAACTCGACTCAAAACTACTACAAACAATTTTAAACCCTAATTGAAAATACGAGAAAAATACTACAATTACATGCAAATAAAATAGTCATGGGCCAATAACCATGCCCATAACCACAATCCACCAGGACCCATACCATAATCTATATCAGCCCAACATGGCCCAAAACCATGTTAACCATTAAACCCAACTCTCAATACGAGCTACCACTCAGTACAAAGCTACCATGATACCACTTATTTCACAAGAGCTCGCCACCTCACATAAGAGTTCGCCACTCTTATACAAGAGGTCGCCGCTCCCAAAAATAGCTCGCCCCCCTCATAGAAGGATCACACCTTCTAGAAGAAGAGGTTGCTTACTAAATCCATACAATACCTGCATGTTCACCAACACGAATATTTGATGTCGTATCAGCTAGTCCTTCATATTTTACTTGGTTGAGGTAGGAAACCAAGTGGAATGTAATCATGAGTAACCCTAGAAGTCAATTTGTCATATCTCTTGGTAAAGTGTAAAAACATCAGCCATCACCTCTAAATTAAGAACATTAAATACTACTACAAAAAACGCCATCGGAACAAGGTTATAGACATCGGTTGTGGTCAACAACCGATGTCTATAGTCGCACGGGGTCTTTTTTATAATTAAAAAAAGTTATATTCGTTTGTTTTAAACCAGCAACCGATGCCTATAGTCGCGCGTTTTTTTGTAATAAATAAAAGTTATAGGCATCCGTTATTTTTACACAACCGATGCCTACTTATCAATAGCATCGATTGTTATAAAGTAACCGATGCGTATAATAATAAAATGATCGAAAATTCTCATTAAAATAAATAGAAACCGGTCGTGGTCAAAGAACCGATGCCTATATAGTCTAGGAAAAAGTTATAGCATCGGTTTTTGTAAATCAACCGATGCCTATAATAATAAAAAAATCCAAAAAACTCTTTAAAATATATAGGCATCGGTTTATGATAACAACTGATGCCTATAACTAAATCCGAGCATCGGTTCTTCTTAGAACCGATGCCCATGTAAATCTAATTATGCGCGCATCACGGGAAAAAGGTGAATAAAAAATGCCAGAGAAAAATTTCGAAACCCTGAGCGTCGGTTTTTTCTGACACCGACCGATGCACATAATAATAAAAATATCCGAAATTTATGTAAGTTAAATAGGCATCGATTCTTTTTTACAAACGATACCCATTCAAACTTAATTACGCGCGCATCGCGAGAAAAAAGTGAATAAAAATTGCCCCCTAAAATTTCCAAAACCTTAAGCATCGGTTTTTAACTAAACCCGATGCATATAATAAATTTAAATTATATTAGCATCGGTTTCTTTTCCAAACCCATGCTAATGATTTGGGCCTCATACTATATGCATCCGTCTCTCTCTCAAAAACCGATGTATATTGTGAATTGCTGTCTTCTTTGGAATGCCGATATTTTTTAAATTAGTGAAGAAAAAACTCATAATTCTGAATTGAATCTTCACATTTATAATTGATGAATAGAAATTCAAAACCTAGTCCATTATTCTACCCAAATATCTTTCATCTTTGCTATTGAATTTTCAATTGATTTTTTCGAAATAACCACGAAAACCTGCCAGCTTATTTTTCCCTCTTTGTGCAGCATCTTTGTGCACCGTCTCTTTGCAAATTGATCTGCTCAAGGTATGCATTTATTTTTTGTACTTATTATTTTACATAAAATTTATCTGCATATAAATTTGAAGAGGCGTGAAGCAGCATTTTTAACCTAGAATTCCAAGCGGTTGTGTTGTTCACATACTGGAAATTGAAAAACCATCGATGCATCGGGAAGTTGAAAAGGCAGTGAGAATTCAAAGAGGTGCACTGAACTTGTATAGATATCCCTGTTTGTGGAAAATTTTAATCTTCACAACTAAACTACACCTTTTTGGAAAAATTTAAATTTAGTCTCCATCACAAATAATGGTTGACAACACGATTTTGGGACCGCTTCACAAGTTATTGGAAACTCAGGAAAAACAAATTGTCGCGCTGATGAAGCAAATGCAGGAAGAACGTTCCGCAGACATGCGGAACGTAGCCGGCCAGTTAGAATCACTCACCCACATTTTGAGCAGTATAAATGCTCATTGGGGTGAGGTGGTGCTCTCCATCTCCAAGCTCGAACCCGTTCTCATCACCAAGCTTGGTGCACGATTTGATGATGATTATGTGGGTCGTGCTCAGGCGGGGACGAAGAGGAAGGCTGCTGACGGTTGATTTTTTTTCATGCATTTATAATTCTTATTTTTATGTTTTGCATTTGTAACTTTTTTGACTTTGCTAATTTGAATAAAAATCAGTATTTTCAATTATTGTTTGCTTTTATTTATAATTAATTAATGTGTGCTACTTAATAGTAAGGAATAAATAAAACTTAGGTTTGTTTTGAACTTTAAGGACTAGTAAAAACAAGTTCAGCTGAATGTAATTATCACAAAATTTCAATTGACTGATATACATAAATACAGAGTGTTCAACTAAAATAGTACATCCTAAGGCATTTCACTATGCATGTTTACAAAATTCACTCATTGATGGCCATATCTGATCTTATTGTCAATGGGACCTGCTGAACAATGCAGGTCCTGATAATGCAAGTAATACTTAAATAAATAAGTTAAAACAATAGATGACTGGTGAATGTTGGAGCTACACTTGTCTTTCGATAGTCGACTTTGGTTTGCTTAATATAATAATAAAAATAATTATTATAATTAGTTGAGATTTTTATCCCAATTTTAATTATAATATAATATGAAAACCTAGCTAACACTATATATATCTTTTTCAAGAAAACAGAATAATAACAAAAACCCAGTAATTAATAAGCAAAAGAATTATGAACAAAGATACATGCATATATATGGAGTTTTCTGGTAAATTAATTTTTGTTTCTTTGTTAGTTTTTTTATTGAGTTCTTAATTCAATTGTGCAGCGGTAGAGAATGGATCAAATTTGATGTATGGTAAATGTAATACACTTGAATATATTCAAGGGGTTGAAAGTTTTCTTAGATTTGCTGTGGAGAATAATGCTAAGTCTGCTTGGTAAACGATTGTGTGTCCTTGTGTTGATTGCAAAAATCTGAGACAATTTCAGACTACGAACCAAGTGAAGAGCCATTTGATACGTCGTGGTTTTAAATAAGTTTATTCATGATGGATATGGCATGGTGAAACTTTGCCTCCGACTGATAATACAACTCACTCGACAGCTCCGTCCACGTATGATACTTGTGATAGTAATACAGAGACCGACGAGGATGTAGACAGTGATCAATTAGATGAAATGTTGCATGTTATAGGAGGTGATATCAATAACGTTGCTGCGTTTGGAAGATTATCTGTTGATGCTGGGAAATCATTGTACCCTAAATGTAAGGATTTTACTTTGCGCAATCCCATCGGGCAGACTTGGGATGTCACTGTGGAGTTTATTGGTGAAGATGGTGACCAGGTTTGTTCTCTCCATATCTAACTCAAGTTTATTGATGAACAACTTTGCATGTTAAGAACCCTTATTCGATTTGTGTTATTTGTGTTCTTCTGTGTTCAAGACGGTGATAAGACTGATTATGAATTGTATTTCTTTATATGTATAATAATGTCATTCTTGATGTGTTGTTTAAGTTTCTGCAAAGTAGATACAATGGAGAGTTTGCATTATACTCTATTTTTTTTTTTGTGTTTATTGTAGGCGCGGTTCACAGGCGAGTGGCTCGATTTTTTGGATGACAACAAAATTTTAGAAGACTGTTCCGTTGTCTTCATTAATAATGAGCCTTATATTTTTGACATAATAGTCTTTGACGGAAAAGGCGTTACAAGCAATCGCTTTGTAGGTGTGAAAGATCCTGACATGTTTGAGCTGACTAATTTTCCTTCTTTGTAAGTACCAGTATCGAAGACTACTCTAAACAGTGGACGAATAGTAAGTTGAAGGTTTTTTAAATTATCTTCAACTAATACACTTTCCACCAATTATTGATATGACGTTAGCAGCTTCTAATCATGCGAGCCTTTTATAGGCCATTCCAAAGGACTTCTGGACTGAGCATGTGGTCCCAGGAGGTAATGGTCATCAGGTGAAGACTAAAATTCTAGGCTTTGCTGATCGACGTTGGGTTGTTGATGTATCAAGCTGGGCATCAGATGGTCGCCATGTTCTTACTGGCTGCCAGGAGATGCTTGGAGACTTATGTTTGCCACTCGACTCAACCTTCGTCCTTCAGCTCATGGATCTCCCATCTTTAGTTTTTGTTTTGTGGATATAGCAAGTTGCATATTTAAGAATACTGCAGTTTTTATCTTTATGTTTATATTTAGCATGTAATCAGATGTAATGGGGATTTAGATGTGTTTGGACTACGTTCATTAGATGTAATATTATGGTGAATGCTTAATCTTTTGCAGTAATGGTTGTTATGAGGCCAAAAATTAATTACTTTATAGCCTTTTTATTTATGTTTCAAGCATTTAATAACCTCTAAGACTGGTTTATTTGTTCTCTTCTCCTAACTTTTATTAACGAATCCCCTGTGTTCGATTAATTGATTGAGAGTTGCTCAATTAATTTAAGATTCCATTTTCTATCTTCTTTGGAAAATAAGAAACATACAAAATGGATTAATTTATCCTTCGATTAAAAAATATTACTCTCCCTATCCCAACACACGAACAATAGAACAATCACATTAGCGAATTCCCTTTCTCGGGTTTTCATGTTTGTTGGGACTAAACAATTTTTTTTCTTCCTTTTTATATATTTTTTCATGGCTAAATTGTAATTATAGTCGTGTAGCATTGCAGCTATATAAAATTATAATAAGTTTGGCAAAAGTGGTCTAGAATCATAGTTGGCCTAAGTTGCCAGTTGATTGGGATAAATGTGGAGCTTTTTGTCAAAATTCCCAATTTTTTCTTAACATATGACTGTATAGAGAATTTTATAAAATCAATTGGACCTTTTCTTTTTTTGCAAACCATAATTTCTATATGATAATTTTTCCAATTCTATGCAAATTTCCCCAAATTTCTATATTATCTCATTCATGAATTTTACCATTTTACTATTTGCAATAACATTTTTAATACAGAATATGCCGTTTTACTGTTTGCAGTAAGCACACCATTAGGAAAACGAAAGAAACCGACCTCCAAAACTACCTCCGTCAATCTATTTAGAACCTTATAAAGGAAAATAATAAACGACATACAACACACATTCATTCCCAACACTAAAACCACATACACCCTAGAGACACCTTTAGCTGTTTTTGATCCAGATAATAAACCAATTAGTCAAAAGCGCTGTGCACAACCAACGTTCCCGATTTCGCTTCTTCTTAACATATTCTTCAAGCTTACAACTTTCATCTGCAAGTGCTTTAAGGTTTGTTTCATGCTTCTCCTCATCTAATTCAAATCTCTTTACGTCAGCCTCCAACACTTGAACTTCAGCTTCAAATTTATTTGCTCGTCTTAAAAGTCCGGGAATAATTTGAGTAGCTCTTGGGCACAGTGGGTCCTCAAGCCATTTGAAAGACTTGCACCCTTCAGGCTCCTACAATATTATTTACTTCAATCAAAATTAATGTAAACAACCCCATTAACTACGAAAAATGAAGATTATCAGAAAAACAAAGCAAAAGCACGACACACCCACACAAATCTTAAGAAACGGTTATTTTAAATACAATCAATCGTCCCCATGTTAACATCTTATACAAACCCCCAAATCATTATTAGCCCTAATATCTAAAAATAGGAAAGAACTTCAACACTTACACGAAATCTTGGACAACTTATATATCTCCTCCCGGGATTGAGGTCGGTCCATGATGTCCGAAAAATGACATCATCATCACAATTGCATTTTCCTCTTCCCACGGTGAACTTAGACGTTTGCCTCCACGCCATTTCCAAGTTATTGTCAAATTAGCACTCCTAGATTAAAATATGGTAGTTTTATTACAAATAGTTTTAGGAATTTTTAGATTGCACCCTTAATTTTATAAAAATTATGTTCTGGCCCTAAATTTCCATAATTCGTAATTACTCAATCAAAGTTCGTACCTTTTATCAAAGTTCAATTTTGTGATAGTAAAAATTTAGACTTGATAGGGCAACATATACGCTAGACCTGGTTTGGGGTAGCTCTAACTCAAAGTAGTTAGATAAATTAAGAGAAGGCTAGAACAGCTCTGTCTCAGAGAAAGATCTAATCAACCCTCCCGATAAAAAAGAATGTCAGGAAGAGGTGGTTATCGCTCGAGATCCCTCCTGACTTAGCTATCTTGAAGAGATCACTAAAAGCTTGGAGATTATGCCGAGCTGAAGTTCCGGGGACTGAAGTTTAGCCTGGTCTGGGTGAAAGACCTGATTAAGTCCTCTAAGGAATAGAGCTCGTCCTCATTATAGCAAGATTTGACCTGTTGAACGACAGAGACACAAAAGGAAAGAAGAGCTGGATCACGACAGTTCTGGTTCCTTGAATTATGCTGGAGTCCTAGAGAGCTAAAATAATACGGACTGAGGAAGACCTGGAACAAGGAAGACTTGACTAGAGTCAAGTCTGATATCAATACCAAGGTAATACAGGAGAAGGAAATAAGGAAGACCTGGAACAAGGGAGACCTGTTTCCTAGATTCCCGGCAAAGAGATAAGTGGGACCACTTGTCAGAATTGGTTGCCCAAAATGGCCCTTGATTCGTGGCATGTGCTCTTGAGATCCCGGCCGGGGTCCCCACTAGGAGAAACTATAAATATCTCAGCCCCAAGGCTGAGAGAGGTATGTCATTCTCTTGAAGCATTCCTTATTCTCTTGAAGCATTCCATTAGCGGGGGTTGCAACGGGCGCCGCTCCGTCATCCTCTGACGGACCAACACCTGTTGCTAGCGGCTTGCTGAATGACGCTTTGCTCAGGTAGTTATCGGAGCTAATCATCAAGGCCGTAGAGGCGGTAGTTGAGAAAAAATTTGCTGAGGTTTCGACGCCACCGCCTGGTGCGCGGCCAGATCAGACGATCCCAGTGGCGAACACCGAGCCGCTGCGCAACCAGCGCGTGGATCAGACTCCTCTTCAGGATAGAGAGGAGCTCCTCTCCACTTCCGATGGTGAAACCTCAAGCCAGACTAATCCAGGTCTGGCTGAACAGATGTAGAGTTTGCAAAAAGAGGTGCGGGAATTCAAGAGAAAACTGACGAGTACTGGTGCAGTGCCAACACGGCGGGGCACCCCTTTCACTGAGGAGATCATGCGTGACGACGTACCAGCTTCATATCGCTTATTGGGCTTCGAGTATAATGCAACCACGGATCCATGGGACCATCTCAGTCGCTTCGAGATCGCGGCAACTCTGCATAAATTTTCGAACACTGTTATGTACCGGGTCTTCCCAATAACTTTTACCAAGTCAGCGCAGCTCTGGTTTAGCCAGTTGCCTCCTCGTTCTATTAGTAATTTTGATGAGTTCAGATCGGCCTTCTTGCACCAGTTTACAAGCTGCAGGAAGTACCACAAGATGCCTCTAGAACTGTTTAGCCTTAAGTATAAGGAAGGGGAGAGTCTGCGTGCCTATATTAATCGTTTCACCAATGCCAAGCTGGAGGTACCTTCTGCGTCGGAAGAGCTGTTGGTGAATGCTCTGGCACAGGGTCTGCGGAGAGGTGAATTTTTCCAATCACTGGTTGTCAAACTAGCTCTGAAGTTTGGAGAGCTCCTAGAACGAGCTGAGAAGTATAGTCACCTTGAAGAGGCTTTGAAGATCAAGGATGAGGGAGAAAAGAAGAGAGAAAGATATGATCGTGAAGAAAGGGGAGCCGTGAAAAAGACAAGACCAGACTTGTCTGGAGGGAGACCTTGCTTTGACAGGTATACCCCGTTGGCAACCCTGCAGGGTGAGATTTTGCAGGCAATCAAGAAACACCCAGACCTGAAGTGGCCCAAGACCTACTCGCAGAGGCCTAGGAAGGAAAGGTTTGACCGCTTCTGCCGCTTTCATAACGAGTATGGACATGATACTGATCAGTGCACCCATCTGAAAGATGAGTTGGAAAGGATGGTTCAGGCCGGGCACCTGAAGGAGTACGTCCGCATGAGAAGAGAAGAAGCCAAATCTGGTAATAAGAGTTATGACCGGTCTCAGCAGGGCAAGGGAGACCAAGATAGGGTGCGAACTGGAGGGAGAAGATCTGACCAAGCTCAGGTCATCCACGGAGAAATTCAAATGATTACAGGGGGAGAGCTGGATGAGCACTCTAAGAGAACCCAGCATAATTATGTTCGAGCTGCCAAAGACCTGGTCAGGACGTCTCGAGAGGTTGGACAGTTGGCGTCTACACCAAATATCTGCTTTGGTTCAGAAGGTTGCGATGGCATCCTAGCTCCTCACATGGACGCTTTGGTCATAACAGCCACTATCACCAATTATAACGTGCTGAGAATTTTTGTGGATACCGGGAGTTCTGCAGACATTTTGTTTTACGATTGTTTCTGACATTTGAAATTGGACGTAGAGTTGGAAGAAGTGACAACTTCCTTGGTAGGGTTCGCAGGGGGTGCCCTGAAACCCTTGGGCGTGGTACGGCTCCTGGTGACTTTGGGAGAAGAGCCGTACAGGGTAACCAGAACGGTGCATTTCTTGGTGGTGGATGCCCCATCTTCATATAATGTGATGCTCGATCGACCGTCTCTAATCCAGTTCCAGGCGGTCATATCGGTTTTTCACATGAAGATGAAGTTCCGGCAGAGGATGGAACGGGAGAGGTCAGAGGTGACCAATATGCTTCACGACAGACATACGTTGAGTGCATCAAGAGGAATTCTGAGGAAGAAAGACAGAGCAAAAGGGCTAGAGTGGAGAAGCCAAAAACAAGTTTGGCTAGTAGAGAGGAAGGGCTGATGATGGTCGAAATAATCCCAGGGGACGAGAGATGGGTCCTTCGCGTAGGAATGACTCTCAGCCCGGAAGTTTTGATAGACCTGGTCGCACTGCTGAGAGACAGTTCTGATGTGTTTGCCTGCTCTCCTCAAGACCTGGTAGGGACCGATCCAGAGGTGGCAGAGCATCACCTCAACATCAGCTTAGACGCGAATCCGGTCAAGCAGAAAAAGAGCAATTTTGGGCCAGAGAAGGAGGCCGTCATTGAGGCCAAAGTGGAAAAGCTGTTAAGGGCCAAGCATATCCAGGAAATACAATTTCCTGAGTGGCTTTCTAAAGCTGTCCTGGTTCCCAAGACCTAGGAGGACTGGCGTATGTGTATCGACTTATGGGATCTCAATCGCGCTTGCCCAAAAGACCACTACCCCTTGCCAAGAATTGACCAGCTCGTCAATTCTACCTCTGGATGTGAGCTCCTGAGCATGATGGATGCTTCACAAGGCTATCACCAGATTAGATTGGCTGAGGAAGATTGGAAGCGTGTTAGCTTTATAACTCCGAAGGGAACATATTGCTATGTGGTGATGCCGTTTGGGCTCAAGAATGCGGGAGCTACATACCAGAGGCTAGTGGATAAAATGTTTAAGGAGCAATTAGGGCGAAACATGGAGGTATATGTAGATGACATGTTAGTGAAAAGCATTAAAGCAACCTCGCATGTGGAAGACCTGAAGGAAACGTTTGCTACCTTGAGAAGGTATAAAATGAAGCTCAACCCCAAGAAGTGCATGTTTGGGGTGAGAGCTGGAAAATTTTTGGGATACATGGTGACCGAGAACGGTATCGAGGCAAATCCTGAAAAGGTCAGAGCGATCATGAAAATGCAAGTGCCCAGGAACGTGAAAGAAATGCAATGCTTGGCAGGACGGATCAATGCCCTAAGCCGTTCTTATCCAGATCTGCTGAGAAGAGCTTGCCATTCTTCCAGGCCTTGCGGAAGAAAGCAAAATTCCAATGGAGCGACGAGTGTGAGGAGGTGTTTAGGTTGTTGAAGGAGCACTTGGCCGGCATGACCTTGCTCACAAAACCCGTTCAAGGAGAGCCCCTAATCTTGTATTTATCCATTGGACAGTAGGCAGTCAGGTCTGTCTTGATCAGGGAGGAAGGTAAAATACAGAGACCGGTCTACTTTTGGAGCAAGGTATTGCATGCGGTAGAGGTCAGATATGTGGAGGTAGAGAGGGCGATGCTAGCTCTGATTGGAACTACTTGTAAGCTACGGCCGTACTTTCTTTCTTACAGCATAGTTGTGCGAACTAACCTTCCATTGAAAGCCATAATGGACAAACCAGAAGCATCGGGAAGGCTGGTCAAATGGATAATAGAGCTCAGCGAATTCGATATCACATTCGAAGCTAGAACAGCAGTCAAGGCGCAGGCCTTAGCTGATCTCATGCAAGAAATGACCAATCTTCCTGGTGAGCTGAAGGAATGGACAATTTTCACGGATGGCTCTGTCTGCAACCAGGGCTGTGGGGCTGGAGTCATCCTCATGGATCCAGTAGGCCTGTCCACTGAGTTCGCCATCTGGTTGAATGAAACATTCTCCAATAATGCTGCCGAGTATGAGGCCCTTTTAAGAGGGATTCAGATGGTGAAAGACTTGGGCGCAGAGCGGGTATGCGCTAAGGTGGACTCTCAGCTTGTTTGCAAGCAAATCAGTGGAGAGTTTGAGACAAGGGAGGAAAATATGCAAAAATATTTGGCTAAGTTTAGAGAACTCGCCAGAAGTATGAAAGGCTTAACGGTCCTCCAAATTCCTAGAGAGGAAAACGGAAGAGCTAATTTCTTGGCGAAGATAGCTAGCTCAGCTACCGATTGTCAGGAAAGGGTGATTACTCTATTAAACGCGGAGGGAGAGTTTGGGACTGAGCAGGTGTGCACGATTATTGAGGGATAGGATTGGAGCTCCTGTATAAAGGTATATCTAGAGCAAGGGGTCCTGCCCGAGGATAGGAGGGAAGCGGAAAAGATACGAACCAGGGCTGCTAGATTTTGCATAATCAGAGGAAAGCTGTTCAAGCGAGGATTTGGCCAGCCTCTTTTAAGATGCCTGGGCCAGGCAGAAGGAGCTCTGGTACTTAGAGAAATTCATGAGGGGTGTTGTGGCAACCATATGGGCTCCAGAGCTCTGTCAAGCAAGATCTTACGGGCGGGATATTTCTGGCCAGGTCTACGAAAAGAGGCAGAGGATTTTGTACGAAAATGCGAAAAGTGTCAAAAGAATTCATCACTGATACACAGGCCTGAAGAATATCTCATGACAATGAGCTCTCCTTGTCCATTCGCTAAGTGGGGGATCGATTTAGTTGGCCCTTTCCCCATGGACCCCGCCCAGAAGAAATTTTTAATAGTCGCGATCGACTACTTTAGCAAGTAGGTAGAGGCTGAAGCATTGGCAAAAATTACAGAGGACGCTGTCATGAAGTTCTTGTGGAAGAATGTCGTTTTTAGATTTTGTGTCCCTAGAATCCTGGTTTCAGATAATGGTACACAATTTATGGGTGCCAGAATCTGAGCTTGGTGTACAAAAATGAAAATTGACCAGCACTTCACTTCTGTTTACCATCCCCAAGCTAATGGTCAAGTAGAGGTCACCAATCGTATACTGGTATAGGGGATCAATACCCGATTGGAAAGAGCTGGGAGTAGATGGGTGGATGAGCTGGCTGCAATTCTGTGGGCTTACAGAACTAATCCTAAGGAAAGCACAGGGGAGACGCCCTTTAGTCTGGTCTATGGTATGGACGCTGTGGTGCCTGCTGAGATTAGAATAGAAATTCATCGAATCCAGAACTTTGTTGAGGAGCAAAATGAGTTATTGATGCAAGTTTCTATGGATTTGGTTGAGGAAAGAAGGGACAGAGCAGCCGCCAGAATGGCACACATCAAGGGGCGAATAAAGGCGATATGTGACAGATCTGTTGTAAAAAGACAATTTCAGGTGGGAGATCTGGTTTTGAAAAGATCTGATTTAGGAAAAGCCAAAGGAAAGTTGGATGCTGCATGGCAGGGACCCCTTTGAGTTACCCAATTCCTAGCTGGAGGAGCTTATAAGCTGGAAGAGCTGGATGGGACAGCAATCCCCTGTGCTTGGAATATTACCAATTTACGAAAATTTTATACATGATTGTAGTTTTTTGACTTTTATTTTTTTGATTGAATAAAATTGCAGGTTTTTCCTTGTGCATCAAAAACTTGAGTACGTGTTTAAGCCAGGATTGGCTAAGGACGGATGTCCTCGATTTTTCCTAACCTGATTGTCAGTTTAAGCCAGGATTGGCTAAGGATGGATGTCCTCGATTTCTCCTGACCTGATTTTCAGTTTAGGCCAGGATTGGCTAAGGATGGATGTCCTCAATTTTTCCTGACCTGATTCTCAGTTTAAGCCAGGATTGTCTAAGGACGGATGTCCTCGATTTTTCCTGACCTGATTGTCAGTTTAAGCCAGGATTGGCTAAGGACGGATGTCCTCAATTTTTCCTGACCTGATTGTCAGTTTAAGCCAGGATTGGCTAAGGACGGATGTCCTCGATTTTTCCTGACCTGATTGTCATTTTAAAGCCAGGATTTGCTAGGACGGCTGCCCACGATCTTCCTGACCTGATTGTCAGTTCAAGTCAAGATGAACTAAAGACGAATGCCCCGATTTACCTGACCTGATTGTCAGCTAGAGTACATGAGCAAAGAATGAAACCTTATGAGGTAAGTTCTGAATTGCTAATGCTGATATAAGCATAAGTTGAACGATTTGAGCAGGCCAAAAACCGATTCAAAGTTTATTTGAGCAAAACTGAGAAAACACGTATGATAAGCATAAAATTCGCATATTTAATTAACTGCTGGAAAACACAAAAAGCGGGTTGCACACACCTTCCAGGAAGGTGAGAAACTTTGATTATAATAAATTGCAGGAAACAAAAGAGATAAAACCCAGACATTTATCTGGGTGAAGACCTTCGATCTGAGGCCAAAGCTCGGTGAACGCGCCAAAGCTCACGCTCTGTCTCATGCAGACGACGGTGATACTTGTCGGACCGCTCCGCAAGAGCATGAGCCTCGTCGACAACAACGGTCAGGCGATTTAACGATTTGGCCAAATCCGCCTTCTCTTCTTGCAGTTGGCGATTAACTTGTCGGAGCTTGGACCATTCTCTTTTATAATGACGCTTCTTCTGCCTCTTCCTCTCCAGAAGGCGATAAAGATAGCCGATTTTTTCCTTGAGCAAGACCAGTTGATCGGAAAGCTTGAATTTCTCCACAACCAGGGAGATGTTTTTTCTCTTCACCATATTGAGTTCTTCGATCAAAGGAGAAGAAGACATTTTTCAGATGAATGATGAAAAAATGAAGCATGCATATACGTATTTATAAAGAAGACAGGCACGTGACAAGGAATAAAAGTACTAGGGTTTCCGAAAAGCTAAGAAACCCTAGAAGGCCAAAGGTCGCAATAATACAAAACACATTTATTATTGACCAAAGAAAGTTCAGTACAAAGATGTTTTAATAAACAAAATAGAAAAGATCAGCCACACAGGCCACAACTACAGATCTGTCTCTAAGAAAACATAAGAAGGAGAATTAAGTAGGCAGGCTTCCCGGACAGCACGAGCTACATTGCATATTGGCCGACCCCGCTCTTCCTCATGCCTGATCTGGACCTTGAGACACCTCAGCAAAATCTTTCGCGAACTGCATAGACTCTTCCAAATCACCCAAGTTGGCGAAGGTTGGGGAATTGGCCACCACAATCGCCAGTGTTGGGTTGGGGGGAGGAGAAGACGCCGAGGAAGAGGAGCAAAAGGTCTGTAGAATGTGGTCAGCAAAAGTCAGATCGTCCAGCAGATGGAGGCGGTCGTCTTCGGCAACATAGGTGAAGGAGGTAGGCTCGGACGCGCCAGTGATAGGGGCAGCTCGGTCAAAAGGCAGAGAAGGATTCTCGGATATCCATTTGGCATGAGCATCCACGCCGAGAAGGAAGAATGCCTCCGCCTCGGGAACCAGCAGGTCATAAATCTCAACCGATCCTAGAAAAGCCCGTCGTGTGGTAGCTCGAGTTAATTGGATCAGGCGCAGGCCTTTTTCAGAGTTCAGGAATCCGAGCCTCCCTTTTGCCTCTCCTTCCGTGAGACCTTTGACTTCTCCATCAGCCTTGCCTTCAGCCCTGGCCTTCTTGGCTCATTACTTGAGCTTTTTGATCTCTTCCTCGTGCAAGATGGCTTGAGCACGGGCCCTTCCCTCCGCCTCCTGTTGCGCTGTCTTTGACTTCGATAACTCCTCCTTAACCGTAGCCAGCTCTGCTTTTAGCATCTCCACCTCGTCTTCAAGACCATGATACTTGGCCAGAAGCTCCTTCCTCTTTTTCTTCAAGAGCTCAATCTCCGCTTTCAGATCTGTTTGCAGTAAAGAACTGCGCGTTCGGGCTAGCAGAGAAGCTCTGAACACCACCGTCTGAAGTGGTAGAGCAGAGGAAAGTTATCCAAAACTTGTGAGAAGGGGATAAGGAAGGAACATGTGGTAAGTGCTTTACGTGTGCCTCGGACCGGCAGAAGGACTCCACCAATTCAGGATCGGACATCTTGTCCGCAGTCCGGCGATCAGCGGCAGGAGCTAATCCCATCATGAACTGCCTAGCTACTTCACCTGGGCAGTTCAGGACATACCTGTTGAAGAAGATCTGGTTAGGGTTGGAGGGGACCTGGAAGGCCTGAGGGATTACCTCAGGGATGACTTCTGGCTCAGAACTCTTTCTCTTTCGCCTCTGCAGCTGCTCTTCCCTAGGATCTTCAGAAAATGGGATCACTTGGATTGGGGCTCCCAACTCAGGCGCGACTCTCCTTGCTGGCTCTGGATTTTTCCTCACTGTCCCAGAGGGAGGGACAGTAACAGGAGTTGCCTGGGTCTTCCCCTGGGATGGATCTAAAGGGAGTGCTGCCAAGGTAACCTCCTCCGAGGTGGGAGAAGCTCTGGAGGATTCTCCCAGCAGGCTTTTTTGACCAGCCCTGGTGGCTTTCTCTGTCTTGGCTTCCAAGCGCGCCTTCAACATATTTACTAGAATAGGAAGATAGAGCTGTTAGTACTCATTAATGACGAAGTTACAAGGATAAACGAATAGTCAGCATGAAATAATACCAATGCGATCTGGCAGAGGACCGCTCTATTGTTGGGTTATGAAGAAGGTTAAGGTTTGAGGACTTTAGTAATGTCCATGGGCTTGGAGTTGAGGGTTGCTATTTTTTGGGCTACGTGTGGGGGCCTCTCACCCCGGGGTAAGGAGGCCTGTTACGGCAAGAGATCGATGGAGACAGGAGAAAAACCCCAATCTCCAGAACACTGGATGAAGAAGAACTTCTTCCTTTAGGCCTTGTGGGATGTAGGCAGACCAAACAAGAAATGAACATCTGGTCTGGCAGAGAGATAGAAAAAGCCCGAAGAACTCTTAGCCAAAAAGAGAGAGTGAAAGAGTTGGGCCGTGGGAGTTATTCCAGAGTATTGGGCCGCCAGATGAAAACCCGCCATTACCCGGAAAGCATTCGGAAGAAACTGATGTACCAGAATCTGGTACATTCGGGAAACAGCAAGGATAAAAGGGTGGACGGGGAGACTTAAGCCGGCGTGGAACTGATCCACGTAGAAGGTTAAGTGTTGCAGCGGGGGAGCAGAAGCTCTCTCGTCCGGTGACGGACTGGTAAAGATAAAATCATTGGTAATATTAAAGGTGGCTCGGATGTCTCGCAAGGTTTGATTACTAACTATGGAAGAGATATTTTTGGAAGGGGGATTCAGAGGAACTACTGGAGGTCTCCCTAAGAAGGTTACTGGAAGTTCCTCCTGAGAAGCCGCCGGAGGCGAATCTGAAGAAGAAAGATGTACAATAGCGGTAGAGTTCTCCGGCGCGGCGGGTGAACTCCCCTCGGTGGAATCAGATTGAGGAGGAACTACTGACATGATTAAAATGGGGATGAGAGAGTACCTGGTTATAATATAGTGAAAGCTGGACGGAAGTGGAGCGGAGTTGTAAAAGTCGCCGGAATTTCGGAGAAGGAGAGAATTCAGGACGCTGGGAAAATAGAATTTGAAAAGTGAAGGGAAAGAAGGAATATGGAGGGACAAAAAGAAAGTTGATGAATTTGGAAATCGGAAATCTAGGAGGGCGGGATTTGATGGGATCCCCGCATTTAATGCAAATGGTACTTTACGTGGTGAGCTGGAGCGTCAACCGCCCTAGGTCAAATCACACGCCACCAAGTTGTCAGTTACGGAAAAGACGTGTGGGAATAGGGACCGTTTGGGAAAGCAAGCTGACACCACTAATGCCAATAATTAGGGTTGTTTGGCAGGCGGATATCTCGGGATTCCCTCAGTACGAGAAGTCATAAAAGACAGAATGGCCTCATTTATTTCTAAAGAGCTTTGGGATATTACCGATCTACCCCAACTATTTTGGGGGAGGAGTTGATAGGGCAACATATACGCTAGACCTGGTTTGGGGTAGCTCTGACTTAGAGTAGTTAGATAAATTAAGAGAGGGCTAGCACAGCTCTATCTCAGAGAAAGATCTAATTAACCTTCCCGATAAAATAGAATGTCAGGAAGAGGTGGTTATCGCTCGAGATCCCTCTTGACTTAGCTATCTTGAAGAGATCACTAAAAGCTTGGAGATTATGCCGAGCTGAAGTTCCGGGGACTGAACTTTAGCCTGGTCTGGGTGAAAGACCTGATTAAGTCCTCTAAGGAATAGAGCTCGTCCTCATTATAGCAAGATTTGACCTGTTGAATGGCAGAGACACAGAAGGAAAGAAGAGCTGGATCACGACAGTTCTGGTTCCTTGAATTCTGCTGGAGTCCTAGAGAGCTGAAATAATACGGATTGAGGAAGACCTGGAACAAGGAAGACCTGACTAGAGTCAAGTCTGATATCAATACCGAGGTAATACAGGAGAAGGAAATAAGGAAGGCCTGGACAGGGGAGACCTGTTTCCTATTTTCTCGGCAAAGAGACAAGTGGGACCACTTGTCAGAATTGGTTGCCCAAAACGGCCCTTAATTCGCGGCATGTGCTCCTGAGATCCCGTCCGGGGTCCCCACTAGGAGAAACTATAAATATCTCAGCCCCAAGGCTGAGAGAGGTATGTCATTCTCTTGAAGCATTCCTTATTTTCTTGAAAAAACACCTCAAACGCTTACTGATTTAAGCATCAGAGAGGTTTCCACCAAAAAACCACCGGTGGTCCTTTCTAACTCGTGTTTTGTGGCGTAGGTTTGGGAAGCTCTTGGGTTTTTCAGGTGTTATTCCAGTAGTCCACTTTTTGGGCTGAAACAAGACTTAAATGAACAAACAAGTCTTTCAAAAGATATAATTATTTTTTAATTTCATTGCCAATAAAATTACCATGGTGACTGTAAAAGGCAGGCGAAATGAGACTCTCCTTAAAGTAGCCTTTGTCTTGAGATTGATCATAACCCCCATTATTGACGACCAAGGACCTCAATGATCTATCTTTCACATTATAAATAACCAAATGAGCTCCAGCCATCAAAACAACCTCCTCCTCCTCATCTCCAACAAAACATAAAGGCGTGAACCCAGACAAAAATCCATTACAATAAATGTTTAGTTTCATCCAAGACCTACCACACCATACTCTTTCACAAGCCATACATCTGTTCTTTGGTCACCGGTTTCCCTATCCACCAAACAAAGACATCCCCCAAAAACCACAAGTGCATTTGTTGAAAACTCGCTAACCACATTTACACCAACAAGTGGAGTGATTTTGAAATATGCCTCGGTAACAAAATCTAAAGCAATGATTACAAACTCCAGCTTTCCCAACTCACTCATCTTATAATGCAGCCAATGGATAACCCCATTGAAAAATATTCCGCAGGGGATGCAAGTTACTAAATTACCATAAGGCGAGGTCTTAAGCCTTTTCTAGACACCCATTTTCACAGAGTACACATATGCACCTTTGCAACGGTTAGGCACGAATGGGCCATCATAACCCAAATCGCAATAATAAAGTAAAACCACCCTATAATCATCTCTAACACAATCATACCCGTATCCACATGCGACATGGGTAGTCTCACCCCTAACCAGAGGTGGAGGAGGTAGTCTCACCTGCTCCAGAGCAATGGGGTTCACCAAAACCATCCCACAAGTTAGATTGAGTAGCCATAATAACCCATCGCATGAACCCAAAACCAACCTGCACACACCTGGAAAGTCGAGCTCTGTTGAAATGGTGCTAATGTTGCCTTTTATGATTTCGATGGAGCGAATGGTGTTAGATGTGGTGATGAGAGTGAGATATTCTTGGCGATGTGTTTCTCAAGCGAGGTGGGATTTGATGAACTGTGGGGTGGAGAGCAAGTTGCACCATGTTCTTGATAAAGACCTGAGCCTGCCTATCGATTTCGTAGGGAGGCGTAAAAATATGTCCATGAAGACTTTTTGGGGAAGATCCATTTTTCTGTTCAAGACTTTGTAGAGGTTTGGAAGGGATAATGTTTGCTTCTGGGAGGAAGGCCAGAACGCGAGACTTTTTATAAAATATTTACTATTATAGGCATCAGTTATTCCTAACAACCGACTTTAATTATCTGATAAAACTTATGAGCATCGATTGTTTTTGTACAACCGATGCATATACTCGTGAAATTCGGTAATTTGTGGGCGAGGGAGGGATTCAAACCCGCATGGTTCGTAGCCTCTGAAAAGTCTAATTTAGCCCCCAAATACACGAAAACTAGGTTTTTGAAATAAATTTCAGTCCGAAATTTTCATATTTCCCACTCCAAAAACCCTGAGAGTAATATTTTGGAATATGAGACGATTCATTCAACCTCGCTTGCTGTTCGCCGTGGATTCGCCATTGCCTGCTGTTCGCTGTAGATTCCCCGTCGCCTAGTTTCACCATCGCCTGCCACAAATTGCGGAAGAATGTATGTTTTAGTACTTTTTCAATTCGTTAATTAACATATTTGGGTAATGTTTAGGTGTAGAAAGTTAAATTCTCTGAGTTGGTAATTGGTGTTGAAACTAAGAATTTTTACCACAAGCATTTTCCACTTCCGGTAGCTAAGTCGGACCTTTCAGGTAGGACTGAGACTGGTTGATTAGGTTGATCACCTTTTTAGCATAATCAGTATATATGTTGAAGACCGGACCTCAGAATTCCATCCATTTCCAATGTTTATGACAGGTTTAATTATCATATTAAATTAGTTGCTGCTTTATGCAAGATACAAGAAAAATTAATTCACACACCCACATGAAGATCATCAGTGAACGTACTTTGAGGGATATAGAGCCCATCTGTAGTGAATTAGTGATTATGGGGTATGACATTTATTTGGCGATTAATTTCACTGTCGTATTTTGGACATCCTATTCACAAGCCATTTGAACCCTCTTGAACTATATTTTATGCGGTAAGTACCTTCACAAAAGTTGTTGATATGCTTCTTAGTTGTCTGTAGCTGCTAGAATCATCGAAGTATCTGTTTTCACTCTTGTAATCTGATTAAAGCATTTGGTGTCTTCACAGCAGTTGTAGATTGATGTGTTAGCTTTTATCACCGTATAAATTATATTCTTCATCTAATGTTTTAAGAATTTTATCAACTAATGGCACAGAGTCATGACTGATTCTTCGAGCACCCAATGTGAACAAGAGTGTGAAAAGAAGATAAAGAGGATCAACAACATGCATAAAAATGAAAAACAAGTCATCAGATCAAAAGCATGTCGAATTCGACGATACAAATAAACCCATCGGGAAATATGCTGCCAATTTCAAAAATTACCTAGGTTCTCTAGTTCGGTCACATGTATATATTAACATCGACGAGTGGAAACACGTCGAGAGTGGTCTTAAGGATGTGATTTGGGAGGATTTTCAGGTATAAAATAATCAACTTTTTATAGTAAATTATCTGTTAATGAAAACATGTGTTAATATATATGTTTGTTTCTTGTTTATTCAGAAAGAGTTCAATATTGAAGGTGATGAAAAGAAGAAGCACTGTCTGAAGGTTGCGGGAGTGAGGTGGACCGCTTTCAAGACGCGGTTAGTGCGTGAATTCATCAAGAGGAAGCACCCAAAATATGATCATCCATCCCAGTTATATCCTTCCATTACAGATGAGCAGTGGGAGAAATTCGATAATGATCATAAATCTGAAGAATTCAAGGCATGTACAGTGTATTACCTTTTAAAAAAAAATCACCAGAAATATATATCTAATATTTTCCTAAATTTTTCTTACTAGGGAAAAAGTAGGAAAGCTCGGGAGAGCCAGTCTCACAACCAGCATCCACACTTTCTTAGACCCGGTGGATATGCTGTTGCGAATGCAAAGTGGGTAGTATCAGACCCTCTCTCGTCTTCATCTTCATGTGCTTCTCTCAGCTCAAGTATTGCTGCGTATGATCGCAGCTTGGATTGGGTTTGAGCAAGAATTAAGAAAGGCGAAAAGGGAAATTATGATATCCCGAATGAGCAAATGAAGGGTGTGGTTGATAAAATTGTAATTATATTTTTTTAAAGAATATATTTTGGAAGTATTTACTTAATGGCATGGGGAAAGTGTATTAAATGATGTTTATCATTTCTTGAAATAGGTAGAGAAGGCTCGAGAAGTCAGCGAAGGGACGTTTCTACTGCAGAGGCACAATGACATATTGAATGCGTTTCTAGGGAAGAAGGAGCACCCGGGTCGGGTGCGAGGTGATAGGCGAGAAATTGTACGATAATTAATGGTTTAATTCCTATGTCTTTATGTGCTTAATATTCTTATATATGTTTATTTCTCGCATATTTATTATTACGAGTGGAGGAGCACCAATTGTGTAGTTTTGATCTATTTTTCAGTATTTAGTGCTCAATTGAAGTGATGATGATCACCGGGTGGTTCGTGGATAAAAAACGGCGAAGAATGGATGATTCTGGGCTATCTAAAAGGGTTATTGCTATGGGTTCAACCGTTATAGAAAGTCCAGCGGTAGCTGACCTACAGCTAACATCACTGCTAGTCAGGAAACCGTTATAGAAAGCTCTCTGTCGTGTCGATGCTGCTCATGGTCGACCGACCCGCGCGCGCCTACCCACGACACTACCGACCCCGACTCGCCCATGCTTCATGCGCGCCCGTGATTAAAGTAGATTTGTCCTTATTTTTATTAGCTTTTTAGTACGTTTTTCTATTTGTTTTTGGTATAAGTTGGATGATTAAAGGTTAATTTCATATTTTCATAGTTCCAGCTTATTTTATCGTATTTTGATCGTAATTGATGCAAATAGGTGATATTAAGTTGTTTTTCACCTTACAGCTAAGTAACCAGAAGAGTTCAGAGCGTAATAGACGAAGTTCGATGTTCAAGAATAGGAGAACGAGCTTTCCGGTGAACGAGTAGCAAAAAGATCAAGAAACTGAGACAGACTCTCTGTCGCGTCGATCGACGCGAGGCCTGATCCACGACGATCGATGCACAGCCAACGCAACCTTCTGAAGCGTCGATCCTAGACGCGTCGGTCGACGCAGGGCTGACGTGACTTTCTGAAGCGTTGATTGAAGACCGCGTCAGTCGACGCACCTGCCCAGTCGACGCGAGCACCTAGGCAGCGTCGACGCCGAGAGCCAGCACGCGTCGGTCAACGCATCGTCGACGTGGCTACCCAGAATTGCATTTTTAGAGTTCTTTGTGCACCAAGACTTGTTATATCTATAAATACCCTTCACTTTCCGGATTTTTGAGAGACACACGACTACCTAGAGTATTTTGGGCTTAGAATAAACATAATTCCACACCACATAACGAGATTTGAAGACCGAGATCAAGGATCAAAGAACGACGAGTCCGAAACTTCAATTTCACATTCGGGATTCAATCTTCGCCCAAGATCAACGTTCAACTCCAGAATAGCTGGAGATTTTCATTGCTTTTACTAGTTCCAATAAGTATTCTAAACTCTTAGTTAATTTCGTAGTTAATATCCTAGTTAATTGCTTAGTTAAATTCTTAGTTAATTCTAGAACTGGCTTAATTAGTTTAATCGTTTCATGTTTGGATATTGGATTTATTTAGTTTATTTATGCGAGTTGATTTATGATTAATTATTCATTTTTAGATTTGTATGATACAATTGTTTCATGGTAGTTTCTTATATTCATGTTCTTAGATTCGTTAACTAGATTTAATTCTTCGTAGCGTTTTATTGATAATTTAATTATTTCTCGTAGTTGATAATCTAGTCTAGAATAATTAATTTAATTATCCTTAGTTTAATTACTGCCTTAGTTTATAATGATCAATTCAAATTCTTTTAAAACCTAAATGTACATGTATTTTATTTTTGTTCGTTAATTGAGAAAAACATCCAAAAGACCGAACAGTTGTTTCCTCGTGAGATTCGACTCGAGTCAAACTCATCACCCAACAAGTTCCTCGTACTCTTGCGAGCAAACTTACGTGTTTTAATTTGAATATCTATAATTGGGGTGCACAAAATTTTGGTTCAAAATTTTGGCGCCGTTGCTGGGGAAGCAACGAGTAGGTTTGTAGGATGTTTTTTTTTTTTAAGTTATTAGTTTCTTTTTATTTTTATTTTTTTTCGCACTTGGTCTTTGCCATTTGGTACGTTGATGTGTTGTGGAGTTTATGCAAGGAAGGCGATCACTTCAATGCGACCTTGCACCTTTCATTGACAACATTCACCGTTCAAACCCACCGAGACTAAGACACGTTTTTATTTCCGAGAACGATTCTTCAACAACGACTTATTTTGTTTGCGACCAAGTTCCCGACACGATGTTAGGAGCACAATCGATTCAAAGCAATGATTCCCCACCAAGATCACCTCCACGCCCGATTCGAAATGGGTATGGGAGTGAGCCAATCGTTTTGCAAGGAAAACCACAACCCCGAGCCTATTGGGCTAATTATCATCAAAACGTGGAGAATGCGAGACAAGATGCGGGGAGAAACGAAGGAGTGAACCAGCAGCACAACATAGTCAATCACCAACCCAACATGGCCAATATGAGGCAAAACGAAGAGATGAACGACAATGTCATGCGTCAACACAACATCGAGAACGTGGCATTTAGGAATGAGGATCTTCTGCAGCGTAACGCATATGCTAACAATCAGAGGCACGTAAACGCTTGGTTGGCGAATCAAGATCATGGTTACGAGCAAAATAATTTCGGAAGAAGATACAAGCGCGAGAACCACTACGCATATGACGACCACTACGAGACAGCTAATGACCGAGTTAGGGAACCAAGGGGAGATCGAGCACCTAGACAACGCGATTTAGCGCGACTGTACCTTTTAGGTCAATAATTGTGCTCGGACCAACCGCAAGGGAAGTTGAGATCAAACCGCACCAACTTAATTTACTCCCAACTTTTCAAGGAGGTGCCCATGAAGACCCCTTGGCATTTTCGAACTTTGTTGTTGATGAGGTTGGAAGATTTGTGGTTCATGGCCTCAACCAAGAGGAGGTGCAAATGATTTGCTTCCTGTATAGCATGAAGGACAAGGCGAAGTCATGGATGCTCTCCCTAGAGCCTGGTTCGTTGACTGACTGGGATATGATCAGTGAGAAATTCTTAAATCAATACTATTCGGCCCAAACTACGGGGCATCTTCGGAGGCAAATTTCCACCTTTGAACAATTAGATGGAGAGCTATTTCATGAAACGTGGGAGCATTACAAGACGCTTTTTCAAGCTTTCCCCCACCACAACTATTCTTCGGAGATGACTAACCAGTTTTTCTTCGATGGATTATTGGACCATGGGAAACGAGAAGTAGAGATAGCGGCAGGAGGAGATTTCGAAGACTTGACAGTGATCGAGGTGAGACGGGTGTTGGAGAAGCAATGCGAGAAATCTAGACAAACTAACTCTCGGACTCGTAAAATGAAGGTCAATGAGATTTCCATCCCCGATCCTGACTTAGATGACGGCAAGTTAGTCAAGGCAAAGTGTGCAGAGATATTTGACAAAAAATTAGCTTCTTGGATAGCCGAGCGGGCAAGCAAGGCCGCTGCACAGAAGAATACTGTAGCATGCAACCAGTGCGGATCCCCCCAACATTTAGCAGACGCGTGTCCAAGCAATACTGAACATCAAGAAGACGTTCACGCAATTAAGAATTATTCAAATCAACCCTGAAGGAAGTTTAATGCGCGACGTGATTCTCCGCTTTTGAGTTATGGACCTTCAAACCCGAATTACATGCCACCTGATCCGCAGTACCCGCCACCACATTCGCAAACACCACCGCCACAAAATAATTTTCATACGCAAGGGCAGGCGTCTAATACGGGTCAACCAAATGATTAACTGTTAGTTTGGCAGCAAAATCAAGTGGCCGAGACAATCAGCAATAGAGAGGGACTTACAAAGGTGAAAGCAAAGATAGATGAACTCTCAAAGAAGGTGAACGGAATTGACCATCTTTCTCGAATACTGCATGATCTAGCTAAAAACATGGAAAGGATGGATAGAAATATGGGACAACTAGCGACTGATATTGCGAGGTCAAACAAGGAGAAGGACAAGCTCCCAAGTCAGACAGAGCAAGCATCGGCGGTTCATGTCCTTCGCAGTAGAAAGAAGATCGACAATGGTATAGTGGACCAGAATGAGGAAATTGTCTCTACACCAGTAGACAAGCTACATAAATCCACCAATAGATATGTTCCTGGATCCATTCAAGGGAGAATTCCGAACAACACCCTTGGCAAAGACGAACCATCACTGCCGAAGCAATCAACGACGAAAATTAAGGATGATGTTCCTTTTTCGAGCTGGTTGCGTCCAGCGAAAGAGAACAAGAGGTTCATGGAGCTATACAACCTCTTGAAGAATGTCAATATAAACCTACCACTTTTAGAGGTAATCAAAACAATGCCCGCCTACGTTAAATTTTTTAAGGAACTTGCCTCGAGAGACAGACGTTTAGCGACTAATCAATACGTAACATTGCCGAAGGAAGTTAGCGTGGTTTTTAAGAAGCCATTGCCACCCAAGGAACGCGATCCTGGAAGTTTCTGCATCACTATTTCATTGGCAAATGGACAAAAAGAAAAAGGTTGTTGGACCTTGGAGCTGGAGTAAATCTACTGCCGTATTTGCTTTATCAAGAATTTGATCTTGGACCTCTAAAACCGACAACCATGCGCCTATAGTTGGCCGATCGCTCAATTCGACTACCTTTGGGGATAGTTGAGAATGTTTTAGTATAAGTTGGAGAGCTCGTGATTCTGGTTGATTTTGTGGTTATGGACATTGGCGAAGTACCGACTGAGAGCACAGAGCATACCATTTTATTGGGGCGCCCGTTTATGTCTATCTCCCATACTCTGATTGATGTTCACAAAGGGAGGATGACAATGACCGTTTTGGGTGAAACAGTGACGTTTTCTCTAAAAGATATTCAAAACACTCCCTCCCCTGCCTTGTTAGATGATTGTTCTTTCGTTGACCCCGTTACATCGTGCGTCCAAGAGTTAAGAGGAATCGCAACTTTGAACAAATTAAGCGATGGGGACGACGCCAGATTTTCTATCGAGGGAGGGGCACGAGTTGATTCAAGCAAGGAGTACGACGAGTTTGAGGACCAGATGCACTTAAGTGGGGAGGACTTGATCGAGTTACTAGGTATTAGCATACATGACATAGTAGAAGAATTTCTAGATGATTTAGATGGGGAGAGCAAGGCACATAAATTTGAGCAATGGGTGGAGTTGAAGCCACCAATAAGTCTCTCAAGGTACGATTCCCTCGGCCCTAACAAAAATTTCTCGATCACAAAGAATAAGGGCGAGGCATATTCCGACGAATGGACGAGGAATAAGAAGAAATCAAAAGAGGTTCGCGCTAAGAAAGTCAAAAACTTGCAGCATGAGGTTGGGGAATTAGTACTGTATAATCATGAACGTAAGTATGACCCAGCTGATTTTGGAGCTGCATGGAGCGGACCGTTCTTAATAAAAGAATTAGACGAGTATGGAGTAGCCACGTTATATAATGAGGTCGGAAAATCATCTTTTCAAGTTCACAAGCATAGACTGAAGCCTTATCATGATGGAAGAAAGAAGAATCGCGGTCACGAGTTGGTGGAGTCCGGAGATCCACCACACGGTTGGAATTAAACGAATGAGATAGCGTCGAGCAAGCGACGTTAAAATTTGCGCTTCTCGGGAGGCAACCCGAGCATTTTGTATCTTTTTGTATTTTATTTTCATTTTATTTAATGTTTTATTTTGGTTTTTGTCTTTTTAAAAAAGATGGAAGAACTCGAACGAGGAGAATTGATCAAACAAGTGAAGGAAAAATCGACCCGGAATTCCGCTCGCGTCGGCGTTGAGACTGCTCGCATCGATCGACGCGGAGTCGACGAAGCCGCCGAGTCGACGAAGCCGCCGAGAAACAGCCTCTGTCGCGTCGATTGGGCTCGCGTCGGTCGATGCAGCGTCGACGCGAACCCCGGACCAACCCAGAAATATTTAAAAATCGGATTTTGACCCGCCGACCCGACCTATAACGTCTTGACCCGCGGCCAAAACCAGAAAAATAGCTTAAAATTGCCAACCCCTCCACTTTCCCTTCACTTCTTAATTCCCAACTTCAAATTTCTTCTTTCCTTCTTCAAAAATTTTTCTTTCTTCAATTTCTCACAAACACCATAACCAACCCACAACAACTCGACCTGGCGCCAAGAATTAGTCCCCCACCTACTACTTTGCCCATAATTCCCACCTCCATATTCTAATTCAAGCAAAACCTCTCAAAGACGGGGTACAAGGGTTGATGCGATTTCGGGCAATTCATTCGTTCCCAAGGAAATCGACGAGGTACTTCGCTTAAAAATCTCTTGGGACTATCATATATTGTTGTTTGGTTGTGTTGGGAAGTTCTTGGTGCAAGGATTACTCAAATTTATAGTTGGTTGAACACACACGCCAAGTGTTTGACAAAATTCCCCGAAGAACAAGAATGTTTTTTTTCAAGGATTTTCATTCCCATTCGCTTTCGTATTATTTGACTATGTCTCGAGCGGGCAAACGAAAGGATATCTCGGAGAAATTCGGAGCACCGTTCCCTATCTGCGACAAAAAGGAAGGGGACATGTTCAAAAATATTCGAAAATGGGGGTTCACTACACATAGGACTTTGAACGTCGACGGAATTGAGGAGGAGGCCTCGAATGGTTCGGAGCACCACACCGATCTTTCCCACTACATCGTTGGCCTCGGGTGTGGGTAATTCGCCCAAATGCACCTCCCCGGATTTAGCGAGCTTATGCTCGAGTTTTTCTCTACTTTGGCAATCCGGAACGATGAGACGTTCACATGTATGCTAGGTGGGAATGATGTTTCTGTTAACGAGGAGATTTTTGGCAACATTTTTGGTTTCCCGACCGAAGGGGACCACCCGGTGGGCGTTCAAGGCTTCGATTTAGCCTCTTTTTGGGGGATGATAACCAGGGGAAACACGGGCGATTGCAAGCGATTCCCTTGCACGAAAATTCAAGACGAAGCCCTCCACGTCGCCTACAAGATCCTCGGTCACATAATTTTATGCAAAAAGGAGGCCACCTACACGACCAAGTTCGAGCTCTACGTTCTACAATGTCTTGTTGACGGTCGTCGAGTCCGGCTATACCCATTGATCTTGCAAGGACTCTACAATGTTACTAAGGGTACGCCGGGAAGCAAAACGCCACTCCTTTCCTTCGCACCATACATTACCGGCCTCGCCCGTCACTTCAGGTTTGATCCGGATGGAAACGGACTTAGTTCACTCGGGATGACTTCACTTCCTTTAACGCGTGCACCCGCACCCCGAGTGAGGTCTTCGAATCAAGGAGGATCCTCGTCTCGATGTGACGATATGGAGCCGGCCCCACATACTACTTCGGGCTCGAGTCCTGATTGGGGTCAATTTTTCGAGGATAACCGAGCATTTCAATTGAAGATGTTCGACAAGCTCCAAATCATCGACGAAAAGATTGACACGAACCACGAGCAAAACCGTCGAAGCTTGAGGAAGATGCGAGCTCGCATTTCGAGCCTCGAGGAACGGTTCGAGGCGACTTATCCCCATCCGAGCATGGATGTCGATGAGAACCCCGAGGATGATGGTTCCCGCGAGTTCTAAATCTTTTATCTTTATTTAATGATTTTATATAAAAAAAATAAAAAATAAAAATAATAAAAAAAAGCGAAAAATCCAAAAATATTTTTATTTTCTTTGCTTTTATTTTTTTTGTTTTTCTTAGGGCATTTCACATCACGCACGTTGAAGAAGCAGCCGAGTTCACAAATCAACGAGTAGCGGCTCAACCTTTTTATTTCAGGGATGTTTTCTTTTCCTTCCTCTTTTTGATTTTTGATGTATTTGTGGCAATCAGGAGATTGTCGGGATTTTTAGAGCGGGGGGTGGTCGTGTGTGATTTGTATTGCTTAATTGTATAATTTTTAATACTTGGCCTGTAATAATTATATGCTTAAACGTGATTAATTGCTATTTCTACACTTAATTATATTTGTATGGCTTGCTTGTCAAAGTTAATTATGTCTGATTTGAGGTTCATGTCTTTTAAGCGTGCATAAGTGTATAAATTTCCAAATTTTTATTTATACATTGTAAAATGGTACTTGGACGCAATTAATTTCGCAAAACCTTAAAAGCAGCCTCAATTCAAAACTTTTTCATGCAAAAAGCCTATGAGTAGCCTGAGTGATCATCATCATTGCATGTACTTGAATAATTTTCAGTTTTGATATCTCTTTAAAATCGCTGTGTGTAGTTGACTTTGAAAATGACGTTAAGGCACAAAAAAAACCCTATTCCGGCCATATCCATATATTTTAGCCACTATATTCCGAATGAGCCAATCATAGCCAAATAATCCATGCTTATAGCTATGAGTGTTTTTGAGACGACCCCTACAACCCATTAAAAGCGTGGGGTAGGAGTTCGTATTTTTATTGGTTATTTGAGTCTTGGAAATTTTTATTAGGAATTTATTATTTTGTAAGTAAGGACCACCATCTAAAAATATATATATATATATATATATATATATATAATATATATATATATATATATAAAAGAAAAAGAAACCCCATAAAAAGAATAAAAGGGGATTAAATAAAAAAAAAGAAAATAAAAGGATGGTGAGTCTAGTGAATTATTTTAATCATTGCCTACGCGCTTTATTAAGGCTTGAGTTTTATGGTTTATTTTATGAAGCCTTATGTTTAAGGGGCAAAAGAGTTGTATAAGAAGCACATTATAAGCTTCAATTGTTTTTAAGTGGTTTGAGCTTACAGTCGGTTTACGAGTTTCGAGTTGAGGAATAGCCTAATTTCAAGGCTACGTTATGAGAGTTAAGTGAGGTTTTATTTTTGAGCGAGGTGAAGCAATTTGCTTCTTGATTAGATTAGGTTGAGTGAGCGATTTAGCCACACGACTTATATATTCCACACCCGTCCAAAGAGCCTTACATTACAACCCGTAAAGACCTTACCGATTCTTAGTTTTGATAACACACTTAATTTGCGATTGAGAAGAGATTGATTTTCCGTGCTTATTTACTGTGCATGTAATTGTATGATTTGAGTGTATACACGTCCCATGCAGCAATGCTTGAGTGCTTTTGAGCGAACACCTATATATATTTCCCTTTTGAGAGGATGCATGAATTTTATTTTGAAGCGACAATGTAATATAGGTGGAGTGTTTGGCGTTGTGTGACTTGTACCTATATTTTCAAAATTATGTATGTAGCACAACACGAATCTTTGATTGAACTTATTTTCATTCTAGTTATACTTTGAATTTATCGTTTTTTCGAGGACGAACAAACCAATTATGCGTGGGGTAGTTGATTAGAGTAGATTTGTCCTTATTTTTATAAGCTTTTTAGTACGTTTTTCTATTTGTTTTTGGTATAAGTTGGATGATTTAAGCTTAATTTCGTATTTTCATAGTTCCAGCTTATTTTACCATATTTTGATTGTAATTGATGCAAATAGGTGATATTACATTGTTTTTCACCTTACAGTTAAGTAACCAGAAGAGTTCAGCGCGTAATAGACGAAGTTCGATGTTCAAGAATAGGAGAACGGGCTTTCCAGTGAGTGAGTAACAAAAAGATCGAGAAACTGAGACAGACTCTCTGTCGCATCAATCGACGCGAGCGTCGACGCTCCGTTGACGCGAGGCCTGATCCGCGATGATCGACGCACAACCGACGCAACCTTCTGAAGCGTCGATCCTAGACACGTCGGTCGACGTAGGGCTGACGTGACTTTCTGAAGCATCGATTCAAGACCTCGTCAGTCGACGCACCTACCCAGTCAATGCGAGCACCCAGGCAGCGTCGACGTCGAGAGCCAGCACGCGTCAGTCAACGCACCGTCGACGTGGCTGTCCAGAATTGCGTTTTTAGGGTTTCTTGTGAGTCAAGACTTGTTATATCTATAAATACCCTTCATATTTCGGATTTTTGAGAGACCCACGACTACCTAGAGTATTTTGGTCTTAGAATAAACATAATTACACACCTCATAACAAGATTTGAAGACCGAGATCAAGGATCGAAGAATGACGAGTCCGAAACTTCAATTTCACGTTCGGGATTCAATCTTCGCCCAAGATCAATGTTCAAATCCGGAATAACTAGAGATTTTCATTGCTTTTACTAGTTCCAATAAGTATTCTAAACTCTTAGTTAATATCGTAGTTAATTTCCTAGTTAATTATTTAGTTAAATTCTTAGTTAATTCTAGAACTAGCTTAATTAGTTTAATCGTTTCATGCTTGGGTATTGGATTTATTTAGTTTATTTATGCGAGTTGATTTATGATTAATTATTCATTTTTAGATTTGTATGATACAATTGCTTCATGGTAGTTTCTTATATTCATGTTTTTAGATTCGTTAACTAGATTTAATTCTTCGTAGCGTTTTATTGATAATTTAATTATTGCTCGTAGTTGATAATCTAGTCTAGAATAATTAGTTTAATTATCCTTAGTTTAATTAGTACTTAGTGTATAATGATCAATTCAAATTCTTTTAAAACCCCGAACGTACATGTATTTTATTTTAGTTCGTAAATTGAGAAAAACATCCAAAAGACCGAACTGTTGTTTCCTCGTGAGATTCGACTCGAGTCAAACTCATAACCCTACAAGTTCCTCGTACTCTTGCAAGCAAACTTACGTATTTTAATTTGAATATCTATAATTGGGGTGCACAAAAGTTTGGTTCAGCACGCCCATGTTTGCCTAGCGCTGGGAGTCATATTTGTGCGAGGAAACCGGTATAGAAAGTGCAGGAAACAATTATGGAAAGTGCATAACCGACATAGAAGGGGCGAAAATCCTATTTTAGCAAGGAAACTTGTTCTCCAAGACATCTAAACCATAAATACCTCCCTTAAACACCAAATTCGTGACACACAAAAATCCTAGGTTCCTAGGCACCAAAAGGAGCCCAATTCAACCATCCATCAAGAGCTTGAAGATTGAAGACTCAAGATTCAAGATCTAATCTTCCTTATCCTCTTTATTTTAGAATTATGATTTTCTTCTTATTGAATTTTCTTTTATTGTTTCATGAACTACATTAGTGAGTAATTATCTTATTAGTTGTAGGGATGTTGAAACCCTCGTGAAACTATGTTTTAATTAATTTATGCAAAATTGGCTTTCGTTCTTTATATGCGATTGCTTGTGTTATCTTGTTCACTTTTCATGATAAATTCATGACAAGATTGCTTAATTCTTAATTTGGCTTGATCACCTAGATTAGAGATTGGTTATCTATTGATAGAAATAGGATTGCCTCCCGTGTATTTGTCGTAATTTCTATTTCATTGGTAGCAACTAATGATTATGCATTGTTAGGGAAAACACAACATAAGTTAAATAAACCGAGCTTATGTGTTTATTGCTTAGATTAGCCTATTTTCCTGGGTATTAATGCTGTTGTTGGATTAAATCTAGAGAGCTTATTCTAGGTTATTCAATAATTAGAATCAATTGAAGAGCTTGTTTTAATTGAGTAAACGGTAAGGGCAAGTTCGAGTAGCAGAGCTTATTGCTACTTAGGATTTTTAGTATAAGATAAATGGATTATGATATTGAGGTTGGTTAGATGAGTGGAACGAGGGTGGAAACTGAACTAGAACTAGAGCTTTATTATTATTGAATCTTTTGTTAATTATTTTATTACTTATTTATTTTGTTCTCTTAGATTAGTCCACAATTTCTACCCCATCCATTTGTTCAATAAAATACGAATTATCACAATCTAAACCACACTCCTCGTGGGATCGACCCTTACTTATCGCTACTACTAGTTGGTAGAGAAAAGTTGAGAAAAAATAAATATTTAATTTGACGCTTGACGATGAGCGGTCAAAATTTGGCGCTGTTGCCGGGGAGTGGCGCGTTTAAATTGTGATTTTTACGTATTTATTATTTTACTTTTAAAAAAAAATTGAATTTTAAATATTTTTGAAAATTTTAATTAAATAAAATATTTTCGAAAATTAAATTAAAAAAAATCAAAAATTAAAAAAAGATATTTATTTTGGAATGGCAGCGTACTCTCACCAATTTTATTCTTATGATGTTAGGTATGGAATGGAGAGAC
Organism: Phtheirospermum japonicum; assembly: GCA_014905375.1. Lineage (NCBI taxonomy): Eukaryota > Viridiplantae > Streptophyta > Magnoliopsida > Lamiales > Orobanchaceae > Phtheirospermum > Phtheirospermum japonicum. The sequence goes on from BMAC01000187.1 coordinate 626,550, forward strand.
AACCTTTTGAGCATGATGGATCGCACTTCAATTATCAATACCCACAATACTATTCTGAGTCATGGGTTGAACAAAATTCCAGACCATCGCTAGAAGATCTGGTGAAGGCGGTGGTGGCTAAGCGGGCTACGAAAAAGATCCCTCAGGTTCGACCATGCATATTGTGCCATACATTCGATCATGTTTCCGATGACTGCCCAACGCTACTAGCCAGGATTGAAGTGAACGTCTATGGGACTCGAAACCGGCAAAGAGATTATGATCCTTATCCATACGAGCCAAGATGGGGAGACCCTCCAAGTTTTCGAAGGGGACAAGATTTTTCACAACAATATGATAATCGTCCCCATGCACAAAAAGCGTCCCCAGAGCTTATAGAATTGGTGAATGCCATATAAAGGAACACCTTGGAGTTCCAGCATGACACTCGGTCCAGTATGAAAATGTTAGAAGCTCAAGTGAGTCAAATTGGCCGATTGGCGGATCATATAATTCAGTTAGACGTGCAGTTGGAGGAACAATCGCCGTTTGAATCTGAGGAGAATATGGAGGATGTGAGTGCCGTTAAGCTGCAAATTGAGAAGAAATCGGAAGCTCCGACGCCTGTGTTGGAGGATGAGTACGAGATGGAGGAAGGAGAAATGGGGAAGACACATGCTGACTACAGTCTGCCCGAACCTACAATTGATGTTCCTAATTCTATCGTTTCTCCTATCGAAGCTGAGCCAAAGCCAAAGCCGTTGCCAACATGGACCGTGTTCCAAGTGATGAATGATGAGGAGACGCCTGTGCGAGATGAAGTTTTAGTGGAGGTGGCAACTAAGATCCTTCCTTATGAGGTGGCGAGCGAAACTATTGTTGACAAATTTAATGAAGAACCACCACATGATCGAAAGGATCCAGTTAAGCACCCGACGGAGGATGCGGTGTATGAACAAGAAATTGTCAAGAAGACCGATGACCTTCCATACGTGGTAATAGACAAGACCATCCTTGCTAAATCCTATGAAGAGTCACTACCAAGTCGAAAGGATCCAGTTAAGCATCCAACGTTGAAACGAGCAAGATTTGAGGAGGATGAAGTCATGGGAGTTCCGTTTACTTTAAGACCTCCACCAAAGCCCCCATGGACTTGAGGGTTATCACATCAAGCTGTCGACATTAATAAAAGGCACTTGTTGGGAGGCAACCCAATGTTTATGTTATTATTTTTCGATTTTATTTTTATTTTGCAGTTAAAAGGAGAGAAAGCTTGGTTGATGAATTTGGATGATTGGGCCTATCTTATCAAGGACGATTTTCGTGGTTGATTGGAACCGAGACCCCCTCGACATTTACCCGGGTGATTTCTTTTCCCTTACTATTCCCTTATAATTTATTATGATTTGCTTGATCTTGCTTTGTGCTCGCTTGAGGACAAGCTAAAGTTTAAGTTTGGGGGAGTGAGAGTTGATGGTTTATAATGCATATGTGCTGAAACTTTTAACAAATTTTTGAGATTTTTGCAATTAAATTACGGGAGTTGAATTAAAAATTTTAAAGTACTCGCTTGAATTGCTTGGATGAATTATGTTTCGGTTAAAGTCTTTAGTCGTCATTTGATTTATAGGTCAAAGGTACGCATGTTAGTACTTTTGTGATTCATATGTGGGGCGTCAACTCTAGATTATTGCGTTGTTAATGTGTATTTGTGGTTGCCGTACTTAATATGACTTGTGTGGGGCCTTGAAGTTGGCGGTTGTGTGATGATATCTCGTTAGTCAAAACATAAGTCCAATAAAGTCCGGTTGGAGTATACCGGCATGGCGTAAGTAGAAAATTGAAAAATAAAAAAGAATTGAGGTGCCAAAACAGCTGCCTATCCGTGTACCAAGTGCAATTCGCTTATAAATACCAAGGGAGAAAATCCAATGAAGATGCTAGTAGCTCAACAAAATCTATGCACTTCTCAAGTGGCGCAATCCAACCAAAATCTCAAACATGGCGGAGGTGAACTCAAAAAATCAAATACCAAATCAAGACGATCCTCCTATCCAGCGCCGAATCATTATCAAGTCAAGTCAAGAACGGTACTGCGGAGCTGCGGGCCTTAATTAAAAAAATAAAACAAATAAATAAATAAATGGGAGAGGACGAGATATTTGATCATGACCAACAATGGATAGAGTCGAACCATTGAGTAGAGAGAGGATACCATAGTACATTGACGTGACGTATATGAAAAGGGATTGCCAAAATGCTGGGGTTACTTAGGTCAACACATGAAATGCTTGCGATTTTTAGAAATATAATGGTGTCTAGAGTCTGGATGGGTTCATTTGGCCAATTTGAGTGACTTACTAATATTATGTTTGTCCTATACTTTAATTCTATGCTTGCTTGAGGACAAGCAAGGTTTAATTTTGTGGGAATTTGATAGGCGAGAAATTGTACGATAATTAATGGTTTAATTCCTATATGTCTTTATGTGCTTAATATTCTTATATATGTATATTTCTCGCATATTTATTATTACGAGTGGAGGAGCACCAATTATGTAGTTTTGATCTATTCTTCAGTATTTAGTGCTCAATTGAAGTGATGATGATCGTCGGGTGGTTCGTGGATCAAAAATGGCAAAGAATAGACTATTCTGGGCTATCGCTATGGGTTCAACCTTTATAGAAAGTCCAGCGGTAGCTGACCTACAACTAACATCACTGCTAGTCAGGAAACCAATATACAAAGCTCTTTGTCGTGTCGATGCTGCTCATGGTCGACCGACCCGCGCGCGCCTGCCCACGACGCTGCCGACCCCGACTCTCCCATGCTGCACGCGCGCCCGCCCATGTTTGCTTGGCGCTGGGAGTCCTATTTGCACGAGAAAACCGGTATAGAAACTGCAGGAAATAGTTATGGAAAGTGCATAACCGACATAGAAGGGGCAGAAATCCTATTTTAGCAAGGGAACTTGTTCTCCAAGGCATCTAAACCTATAAATACCTCCCTTAAACACCAAATTCGTGACACACAAAAATCCTAGGGTTCCTAGGCACCAAAAGGAGCCCAATTCAACCATCCATCAAGAGCTTGAAGATTGAAGATTGAAGATTCAAGATCTAAGCTTCCTTATCCACTTTATCTTAGAATTATGATTCTCTTTTTATTGATTTTTCTTTTATTGTTTCATGAACTCCATTAGTGAGTAATTGTCTTATTTAGTTCAAGGGATGTTGAACCCCTCGTGAAACTATGTTTTAATTAATTTATGCAAAATTGTCTTTTGTTCTTCATATGCGATTGCTTGTTTTATCTTGTTCATTTTTCATGATAAATTCATGACAAGATTGCTTAATTCATAATTTGGCTTGATCACTTAGATTAGGGATTGGTTATCTATTTCTAGAAATAGGATTGCTTCCCGTGTAATTGTCGTAATTTCTATTTCATTGGTAGCAACTAATGATTATGCATCGTTAGGGATAACACAACATAAGTTAAATAAATCGAGCTTATGTGTTTATTGCTTAGATTAGCCTATTTGCCTGGGTATTAATGCTGTTGTTGGATTAAATCTAGAGAGCTTATTCTAGGTTATTCAATTAAAATCAATTGAAGAGCTTGTTTTAATTGATTAAACAGTAAGGGCAAACTCGAGTAGCAGAGCTTATTGATACTTAGGGTTTTAAGTCGCATAAGATAAATGGATTATGATATTGTGGTTGGTTAGAATAGTCGAACGAGGGTGGAAACTGAATTAGAACTAGAGCTTTATTATTATTGAGTTTTTCGTTAATTATTTTATTGCTTATTTATTTTGTTCTCTTAGATTAGTCCACAATAAAATATGAATTGTCACAATCTAAACCACACTCCTCGTGGAATCGACGTTTACTTATCGCTACTACTAGTTGGTAGAGAAAAATTGAGGAAAAATAAATATTTAATTTTACGCTTAACGACGAGCGGTCACGAGGTGTCAGTAGCCACATGAATGTGAGGACTATTTTTGATCGACCGAGCCAGACAAGTAGGAGATAGGGTGGAGTGGTGTCAGTGGACGAGGTTAGGGTGGCTCTGACATAAGAAATCACGCAGAAGATGCAAGACAAGTTTGATGCTCTACATGCTCAATTCAACCGGTTGTATGAGCAAGTGAATAACCAAGGTCAGCAGACTCTGGTTATTCACCACAACATGCCACAAAAGTTGATGAGGGGGCTAGTTTCTACAAGCCGACGCAAGGTGATCCATATAGTAGTTGCCAATAGGTTGGCGGGACTCCATTTCCTATGGTTGAGGTATAAATTAGATAATATGTAGTGTATTTTCACAAACTTACTCATTCAAGCACTATGGTAGTTGATAAATAAGTAATTCTTAGTCAAGATTCATTATGATTTATCCTTTTCAGAGTCGTATTTTCATTATTCATGTATTAGAAAATATGAGGTCTCATTTTTTGCTCATCCTTTCATTAGAGTGTAGTTATAATTATTGCCTATTAATGGCATTGTATCGTATTATTTCTAGAAACAATTTTTCATAATTAAGACATATTTTTACATGTATCAAGAATGTGAATACAAGACTAAAGGGGCTGAAAGTAATTAGGTTTGTTATATATATATAATATACTCAGGCCGTTACGGTCAGGGGATTTTTGCATTTTTGCATTGTCAATACCTGTATATACTCAGGCCATTACGATATAACCTATAAAACTTGAACTCGTTATCATCAAGTTTTAATTTATATTCATCATCAGAATATAATCATTTCATCCAGACCATTAACTTTAGTCTACTTTGAGTAATAGAGTTCGACCGAGTGCTGTCTAGCCCTGTCCATGCTGGGGGATATTAAAGTTGTTGCCAAGGGGATGGTTTACCCAACCAAGGAGGACACGATCGTGCATCATCAGAAGGTGTCACCCGATCATGTGAAGGTTTCAGTAGATGAAGTTGTTAAGGGTGCAGCACAACTTCCTCTACCGGTGACAGCTCATCCAGAAATGAAGCACGTGGGTGAAATTTTAGGTAGCTTTTTGCAGTGGCCGGTCAGTTTGGTTCAGGAAAGAGAGGTAATAATATATATTTTCATTTCACCAATTATTGATTTAGTTTTAGTATGCTCAATCATGGCCATATGTACAGGAACTTACAAGGCCATATTAGAAGAAACAGAAAACAAGTCAAATGGAGACAAGTGGTGAGCAATCTGCAACCAAACCAAGACCACCTCTTGTTGATGTCGTTGTTCTTGGAGACTTTGGGAGCTAATTTCAAAGAGCTACACTCGTTGATTCTATCGATGCCCGTGCATGTGGACTACGTCTCTATGGACCTAGATCACACCGTCTTCCAGCATGAAAGAGAGACAAAAATTCGTGTGCTAATTGATGATATTCGGAGCTTGTTCAGAATGGGGTGGATTAGTATTGTTGTTGTGCAAGTCTTTGCACAGTAGGAGCTTTCTTTTTCCTTATCAATTAGTTCAATATTTAGCTTAAATTTATCTAGTTCTGAATCTACTAATGATTTACAGGTGTTTTCGTGGGTTGGCTCGGAGTCTTTGCACCGGTGCCATCGGATTTCTTTGTCCAGCGCAGATCTAAAAAAATATTAATTGACCCGACTGATGTGACGTCATACATAATTGATGCCTTCGATGCAATGTTTAGCATGACATTCATTCTAGCACCATACCTAGACGAGTAAGAGAGACTATTTCTTGTTATTTTTTCCTTTACTCCTTTACTGTTATTATAATTTATAAAGATAACTAATCTCTGTGCTTATGATAATGTGTAGTGACCACTAGGTGCTGCTAGTGATATGTCCTTTCAAGAATCAGGTTTATATTTTAGATTCGAAGGGATACAAGAGGGAGTTGGATATCAAGACACATATTAATACGTACGTAAATCTCCCCCTATATTTGTGTCTCTTATTTTTTTGAAAAGGTAACTTGGTGTTCTTTTTTAAAGCAACATCATAAAAAACAATTCACTTTCAGGTCTTTATTATCAATGTAGTAATGTACTGGTTCTTTTTTGTGGGCAATTGTTTCATGGGCAAGTTGTTTCATAGCATTAATGTAATTTTACTATTTTCGACAACCTGATTCTTTATAGAGCCTACTCTGTGTGTTTCCATTCATAAACCGCTTGAAGTTTTTCATTGGATGTAATATAAGATTGGGTGGCTCATCCGCTCATTTTGGTTTTAAAACTGTAAACGTTTAATATATAGGTAACAATTTCTTATTTTTATTGAAATAATACTTTGCGTGTTATTAACTCCTTGAGTGCAATGATTACTATTTGCAGGGCAATTCAGATCTATTGGACAAGAAAAGTAAAAAGAGGAAGAAACATGGTGTGGAATAATCTACCGGTAAGTTATTATTTAAGGTATTAACAATAAAGTATATTTATCGGTTACCCTAGTAGGCAAGTTAGTAAACTTCTTCGACCCATTTCATTTTGACTCACCGATAGATCTATTGATAGGGGGATATTGATCTGCTTTCATATGATTTTTGTAGTGTAATCAACAACCAGGAGGCAATGAGTGTGGTTATTATGTCATGAGGTATATGTATGACATTTGCTCTGGGTTCAGTATTAATTCTTCAATAGACAAGGTACGTGTAAACTCATTTTTATTAGTAAAAATTACTGAATATTCTTTAAACTCCAAACTTAAACTTCATTTTTAAAATGACAAATTAAAATTTTGAATTGGAATGTGTAGGCCTCATTTGGAGTTGAACCATACGAGCAAAAATGAATCGAAGAAATTTGTGAGGTATGGGCAGAATACATTACTCGGTAAATTACTCGTATATATGTATTTTTTTCTCTGTTTTAATTACTTTTTCTTAGTTATTAAGTAATTTATTTTATAACTTGGTGCAGAACATTATAAGGACGTTGGTGGATTTCCTCTAGATTTTCTTAGTTATTGTGACTCTTATTCATTCACAGGGAAAATCTTAGAATGGCAGATAAATAGCAGTAAAGAGGTTGTCTAAGGATTCAGGGCAGGGCAATTTAGAATTCAAGAACGAGGTGTTGTTAGTATCCAACTACATCACAAGAATGGAGGGAAGGCTCTTGGGATTCTCCCTTGAAGGAATCGAGATGCTTCTTCTTTACAAGTTTAGTTTGTGAGCTTTGTGCTGTTGATAGATTGTTGTCGTTTAAGTTTTTCAGTTTTCATAATGACATGGTTTGGGTTTGTTGCTAATTTTGCGATGAAATAATTAGTTCAACTTGAGTTTTATTAGATAAGATGTGAATTTCTACATTTGAATTATTTATTATTGAACAAAATTCTTTTTTATATTAAATTATTTTTTTGCGAATGGTAATTACCACTTTTTTGGACAGGTATTAAAATACAGATTTTGAAATTCTGGAAATTTTATCAAGTAATTTGTGCATCGGTTGCACAAACCGATGCATATAATTAGAAGCGGCATCGGTTACTTGACAACGACCGATGCCTATAAGTAAAAAATCGACATCGGTTACTTGACAATTACCGATGCCTATAGGTAACATATATGCATTGATTATGGGATCAAAACCGATGCCTATGGAGAGTCACGAGGCATCGGTGATTTCACAACAACCAATGCGTATACATAAATATTAAGCATCGGTTATGAGTTAAAACCGATACCTTCAGACAGTCATGAGGCATCGGTGATTTCAAAATAACCGATGCGTATACATAAATAATAGGCATCGGTTACTCGTCAAAACCGATGCCTATAGGTAAACAATAGGCATCAGTTGTTTTACAAAAACCGATGCTTTTAGAGAACATTAGGCATCGGTTTGTGATCAAAACCGATGCCTATAAGTACACTATAGGCATCAGTTGTTTTACAAAAACCGATGCCTTTAGAGAACATTAGGCATCGGTTTGTGATCAAAACCTATGCCTATAGGTACCTTATAAGCATTGGTTGTCTTACAAAAAATGATGCCTTTAGAGAACATTAAGCATCGGTTGGCGATCAAAACCGATGCCTATAGGTACACTATAGGCATCAGTTGTTTTACAAAAACCGATCCCTTTAGAGACTGTATATAGACATTAGGCATCGACTTGTGATAACTATATGCTTCGATCTTGGTCAAAGATCTAATGCCTATGTCTATTACTAGTAATGGTTGCACAACCGATGCCTAAAGTCCAGGTTATAGGCATCGGTCTAATAAGCATCGGTTGAAAAACCGATGCCTATAAGCAAAAACAACCGATGCTGTTGGGTGGTT
>BMAC01000187.1:654082-664387 GCA_014905375.1 Phtheirospermum japonicum
ATGAGAAATCGAGCCGGGCGCTGGAATCCAGTCGATCGACTGACCTTTAAGTCGATCGACTGACCCGGCTAAAATCGACTGGATTCCAGCGAGTATTGAAGTTTTTGATATAGCAGTCGATCGACTGCCTACTTGGCCGATCGACTGCTGTCGATCGACTGGGTCCTCTCAAGATCGACGGAATTACAGGGCTTCAGGCCATTTTGACATCGCAGTCGATCGACTGCCGACACGATCGATCGACTTGCCAGTCGATCGACTGCTTTTTCTCAGTCGATCGACTGAAAAGCAGATTTTTTGAAGATATTAGCAATCAGACGTCATTTCAAGAAGACAACTTGCTCCTGATAGCTTTCTCCCCCAAGGAAGCTCCCCAAACCAGCTTTTTCTCCAGTTTTTCATATTTTACTTATTTTAATTTCTAAAATTCCTAGTAATTAGTTATGGATTAATCAAGCTTAGATCTTAGTTGTGTAATGTTCAAGCTTTGTTTTAAGCTATCTTTTGTGAAGAACCAGCCAGCTTTCAAGCTTTCCTCCTTCAAGCTTTTTGTAATCACATACATTTGGTAATATCCTTCTATAATCTAGTCTTATTTTCATGTTATTCTTTTAATATTGTATTGTATTATGGATCATTAGTTTAGTATTTCTTTTGATCGTCAAACTTTCAATTTCATTTTATAGCTTTCTAGCTTATGAACTTATGCTTTTAAGTTATTAAGTTGAAATCAATTTCTAAGTTGTAAAAGTTTATTAAGATCTTCCTTTTTAACCCTTAATCAATGCTAAGTATTTATGTTGACTTATTCAAATAAGTTGACTTTGATTTTCCCTCCATTTCCCTAATTTAAAATTATTAAGTTTTAATAAGTTAATTAGTTTAAATTGATCGTTTTTAATATAAGCTTTAATTTCCTTTAAGAGATTTTTCTTTTCGCGTTCCGCCGGTTTGTCGAACCTCATCCGCTGCGCTTCTTTGCTTTGTCCGTCCATTCCCGAGTCGAGTATCAACGATCCAAAACGAGCGTGGGCCCCGCTTGGACGTCCTACGGCCAAGAAAAATGGAAATGTGAAAATCTACAAAAATTAATAACAAAACGTACAAAAACTAAGAAAATCTAGAAATACGAAAAACGGCCAACCCCACTCCTAAAGCAACAAAAAGCAAGCGAAAAACACGCAACGTGAAACAAAATCGAAAATGAAAATATGTACAAAAAGATGCAAATCAGCGAGCTCATCACCATCATATCTTCTACGAGCACATGAATGATAGGTGCGTGCATCTGACATTTTCTACAAGTCGTAACGAGCTCGCCCACAGTACTCTTCATCCCCGGCCAGAAAAACCCGGCTCACAAAGCTATTCCAACTAGTGCTCTGCTCTTTGCATGATCGCCATAATACTCTTCGTGTATTTCTCGTAATACTTCCAGTCCTTCCTCGCGTGACAAGCACTTCAAGTATGAGCCAAAGTGTGACCTCTTGTATAAGCCTCCATTCATTAAGAAAAATCGTGCTGCTGTTCTGGCCTCTTTAGTAGATAATTGCGTATATCCAGCGACCACCTTATCGAGAGTTACCCGAATCGGTGTTCTCCAATCCTCTCGCTTGTCTATTTCCATGAACTCCTTTCCTTTTTCCACACTACTATGCGCTAGCTCCATCAACGTGATGCTTCTTATGTCATAAGTGCCTAGTGTCCCGACCATTTTTGCGAGCTGATTCGCTCTAGTATTATCAGCTCGCGGCAAGTGTTCTAATTTAAACTCCTCGAATTCAGTTACCCCCTCCTTAAGCTTCTTTAAGTATTCCTGCATGTGTTCTTCTCTTGCTTCAAAAGACCCATCATACTGGCGAGATGCCAGTTGCGAGTCCATGTAGGCCTTAATTCGTTGTGCTCCCAGGTCGCTTACCATTTTTATGCCCTGCAATAATGCCACATATTTCGCTTCGTTATTAGAGACCTTAAATCCCAGCTTAATCGCAAAGTCTAGGTTCTCCCCTTCTGGACTAGTCAAAATTTTGGCGCCGTTGCCGGAGAACTTTTGATTCGAACTTTTGTGTACCTACTTTATAAATATTTGTCAAATTTTTAAAAGCTCGCCCGTAAGTGTACGGGATCGCGTGTAGTCTGGTAAGTTGAACCAAATCGTCTCTCAAGGAAAACTAGGCTCGGAAGTTCCTTTTGTGTTTGTTTGTTCACGAATACAAAATAAAAATAAGAAAAATCTAATCTAAACACATAAAACAATAAATTGATTTATACGAAGAATTATAAAAATTAAGAGTTTTGAAAATAATTAAGAAACTTGGGTTCTAGAGTTTCGAATCGTTTCCACAATCTCTTGGGATAAACCCAATTGATGGTTCACGACGATTCTAGGCTCTAGACCCGTTAGATCTAGCCAGGCAATTTCATCAATCTCAACATAATAATCCCAACATCATCATCACCAATAATATTATACAATTCATCATCACACATGGGGTGGGGGTTGTTTGTTGGGGTTTTGATTATTCTAATTCAAGCCAAAAATTAAATGCATAATAATTAATTAAACTAAATTAAACAAAAAAGAAAACTTACTAATTAAATTGATGAATTCTCAGCGTCTTGGTTGTAGAAAACTTGAATCTATATTATCTAAAAATTAATCTAAAGCTAGAAAACTAGATCTAAGAATTTTGAAGAGAAACTAAAAACAACTCGGCACTCGTTTGGGGTTGTCAATCCCTAAGAGGCCTTAAAAAACTCTAGGAATAAGTTTAAAGTGTCTAACTATAGCTTAGGTAACTTAAAAATTCGGATTTATGGGGTAGTATTTATAGAATTTGGAAATCTTGTGCAACAAGTCACAAAACCAACTTTCTGGGCACTTAACGGTAGCACTTTACGGTAAGGAGCTACCGTTAACAGCTACCGTAAGCTTCTCTGTCCAATCTTAATGGTAGCATTAACGATAAGGTAGCAATAGGTAACCCTTATAGAAAGCTATCGTTAACTCTTCATTTTTGTACTTCTGCACATCGACAACGGTGCTGGGCAGCGATAAGTAACCGTTATAGATATCGGTAGCTACTAGCGGTAGGAAGCTACCGTTAATGCCTCTGGTCTTCCTTTAACAATTCTATAACAGTTCCAGCATAATAACCGTTATAGAAAACCTGGCAGCTTCAAATTCTTGCTACTTCTTCACCAGAAAGCTCGATCTTTAACTCTCGATCATCATACTTCATCTTTTACGTGCTGAACTCTTCCGGTTACTTATCTATAAAGTGAAAAACCACAAATAATCACTTATTTGCATCAATTTAGATTAAAAGGCGGTAAAATAAGCTGGAAGTAAAAATATACGAATTTAAGCTCAAACTACCCAACTTATACCAAAAACAATAAGAAAAATAAACTAAAATACCTACTAAAATCAAGACAAATTAGTGCTAATCAAGTACTCCTTGAATTTATCGAAAGCCTCTACCACCTCCTTTGTCCATTCGAACTTGGATCCTTTCCTCATTGTTCTGAAAAAAGGGAACACCCTTCTCTGCCGACCTTGAAATAAAATGACTAAGCCCTGCAATACGACCTGTTGATACCTGCACATCTCATACCGTTCGGGGATGAGGCATTTACATAGCAGCTTGCACCTTCTTCGGGCTCACCTTAATACCTCGCTCTGTCAACATATACCCCAAAAATATTACCTGACTTTACCCCAAATGCGCACTTCTTTGGGTTAAGGAGTGTGTCGTATTTCCTAAGTATGGTAAGAGCCTTTCGTAAGTCCTCCACGTGTGAGTCCGCCTTCTTTCTTTTCACCAGCATATCATCCACATAGACTTCCATGGTTGATCCTAACAAATCTCTAAACATCTTGTACATCAACCTTTGATAGGTCGCCCCTGTATTCTTCAACTCAAATGGCATAGAAATAAAATAGTATGTACCTGTCGAGGTGATAAATCTCACCTTGGGTTGGTCCTCCTTCACAAATGGAATCTGATGGTATCCTTGTAATGTGTCCATCATTCTCAACAACTCGCATCCTGAAGTTGAATCAACCAGTTGGTCGATGTGTGGTAAAGGGTAATGATCCTTTGGGCAGGCTTTGTTCAACTCGTAGAAATCCATGCACACCCTCCACTTCTGTCCAGGTTTTTGCACCATCACAACATTTGATAAATATTATGGGAATTGAATCACTCGGATGTGGCCAACCTCTAATAGTTTCTGCACTTCCTCCTCGATCACCTTATCCAGCTCTGCTCTAAAATGTCGCCTTTTCCGGCGCACAGGTCGTGCCTCTGGGTCAGTGTTTAAATGGTGTTGTGCGACCTCAGGAGACACTCCTGAAAACTTCTCATCTCCAAAAGCAAAAATATCCCAAAACTCTCTTAGTTTAGCAATCAGGTCCTCCTTCATGATCTCCATCATTTGAGTCCCTATTCTTGTAGTGTATTCTGGACTGCCTTCTTCTAATGAAATCCCCATGAGTTCTTCATGAGGGAAAACATAATTCTCCTTCTCCCTCATCTTTTTGGAACTAAGTATCCCTTCCTGAACGTCACCCATCCTTTCTCGCTTCCCTTCGCTCATCCCCTTTCTTACTGTCATCTGGTAACATGACCGGGCGACCTGTTGTTCCGATATTATCTCACCCATATTGTCTCCTGATTGATACTTTATGCTCATGTGGTAGGTGGAAGTAACTGACTGGAATGCGTTAAGATCTGGTTGTCCCAATATAACGTTATATGTCGAATTCCCTTTGATGACCAAAAACTTCAGTTCCTTTCTGACCCTTAGCTCGCCTTTCCCCATACTACCGGGAGCACTCCATCAGTGATAACTTGCGCGCCTTCAAAAGCATAAATAGGTGTTTTTAAAGGTCGTACCTTTACATTCAGGTTCATCTGGTCTAAGCACTCCCGATAAATAATATTAACTGAGATCCCATTGTCCATGAATACTCGCTCGACTCCATATCCTACCACCACAACTTCAATCACAAGAGCGTCATTATGTTTGACCTGCAAACCATGTCGTTCCTTTGGAACGAAATAAAACAATGGTCCTGATACTCGGGGTCGCCTATTAATCACAACGACCTCACATGGCCCCGGGCGGTCTGCCTTCGCATGTCTTTTTCGTGCATTATTTGTGTCTCCATCTATTGACCCCCTAGATATCATATTTATTCTCCCACTATTTTTCCCGTGGCTCTTCGTCGTTCAGGATGCTTTTGCCCCTCTTGCCATGGTTATCCCTCCGCCTGCACGGGTGAAGGTCCACTTGGAGGTGGTGGGGGCAATGGCTGTCTTTGCTCTCATGGTTCCTTATCCTTGTACACTACTTCCTTCAAGTGCCCCACTATAATTAACATCTCGATCTCCTCCCTTAAATGTTTGCATTGTTCAGTTAAATGGTTGTAGTTATTATGAAACCTGTAAAAGAACTCAGATCTTGGTTTAGTAAGAATTGGGGTCTAGCCCTCCGGCCACCTGATATCATCAGGTACTTGGCGCTCCATAATTTTGAACACCCTTACTTGTGGAAATGCTACGGGTGTAAAGTCTTCTTCTCTCCAAATTCTTCCTCCACCTCGTGTTGCCCCTTTGCCTTCTGCTCCATTGGTTAAGAGTGCACGAGAAGCTCGCCTTGACTCTCTCTTAGGATCCAACCTCCTATAAGCAATTCTCTCTGGTTCCACAATCTCCTGCCCAAAGCGTAACCTATGTTCTTCTTCAGTCTTCTCTACATGTATGTATTTTGCGCACCTATCCAAAACATCTTCATATGTATATGCAGATCTCTTAGCCAGCTACTTGCGCAAATCCTCCCTTCTCAATCCTTGGTGTAACGCTCCTGCCTTCATCCCATGTGTGGCCGAAGGCACCTCCAAGGTAGCTCAGATAAATCGGGTTATATAATTCTTCAAACTTTCTCTCGGTCGTTGCACCATTATAAAGAGAGACTGTGCGGTTCTTTTGTGTATCTTGGCGCTAGCAAAATGCTTCAAGAAAGCTGCTTTCATGACTTGGAAGCTGGTGATCCTTCCCGGTGCTAACTGTTGAAACCAATCCTGTGCTATCCCTCTCAAAGTAGATAGAAAGGCTCTACATGCCACCGCATCGGTATACTGCCTTAGTACTACCTTGTTTACAAAGCTTTGCACATGATGGGTCCATCATTCCCTCATAATAAAAACCCAATCCTTTGCGTCCTTTAGGTAACGCCGCACTCAATATCCTTTCAGAGAACGAATGCCTTTTTGACTCTTCATGTCCTGCTCTAGCGACCTAAGTGTAGAGCATGTAATGCCTCCTGCATATCTCTAAACGCGTGGGAGGCTGGTGTTACCTCATCTTCGTCCTCCCCAACATCTTGGTATTTATAAGGCCTCTTTTGCAACCTACTAACCATATATTTCAGTTTGTCATCATCATCTTCATCAGACGATGATGGATACCCAATCGGGTATCACCCCCTTTTCGCACTCTAGATTAGCTCGGGACTTGGTCTCCATGGTTCCGCTTCTCTACTTTTTATCTGCTCTAGAGTTAGTTGTTCTAGTTTATACTCCTCGTCTCTCTCAATCCTCGTCCTACTCACTATTACCTTCGCCTGCCAAAATCTCACCCAACTTTTTCAGCTCACTAGGAGAAACTAACCCTATCAATCGCTCAATGATTCCCTTATCGAAAGTTCTTCCCCTATGGTAATTCCTTCCACTCTTTTGTTCCAATGTGTATGGCCTTTATTTAATTATTCCCGCTACCTTTTCTCACTTTCTCCTTCTAATTTCTTCATCTTTTGTTTCCCTGGGGAGGGTGGTGGTGTGGTTGTAGTGGTTTGATTAGCTGTTTCCCCTTGAGGTGATATTTGTTCTTCTTCTATTTATTTTTCTGCTTCTTTTGTCTTAGTTGCTACCGCGTCAAAATTCAAGTTTTGAGGTGTGATAGTTCATCCCTTCATGTTGCGTTCGTTAAAATTCTCACATCTTTTGCTCAAGAACTCGATGTCCCTCTTTCCCACAGACAGTGCCACTTGATGCGACCAAAAAGATTGATTCACCAAGAATTAGAAAGTACTAACCTCGAATATGTAATCTGCGACCTGATAGATCCCCAAATAGCTACTGGCAATCAGATCAAACCTGCAAAACAGAACCCAAGCCAGGCGGTGGACAGCCCCAGCGTAGGCCCTCCGATACTTAAGTCAAAAAGTGTTCGAGAGAGATATGCGAGAGCTCAAAACAGAGGATAAATACAACTTAACGTAAAGAACGAGGCCTGAGTCCTCTTTATATAAATAAGAGACGTGGGGTTCCCATCTCCTATTAAAATTATAATACCATAAATAGAGACCGATTTAAAATTAGGATTCTTCCTACATGCTAAGTTACCATATAAAAACTCTCGCTAAATTATCTTAATAGTCATGGGGCAATAACCATGCCCATAACCTTAATCCGCCGGGACCCCATACCATAATTCATATCAACCCAACAAGACCCAAAACCATGTTAACCATAAAACCCAACTCTCAATATTGAGCTACCACTCAGTACCGAGTTATCATGATACCACCTATTTCACAAGAGCTCTCCACCTCACATAAGAGCTCGCCGCTCCCGAAAACAGCTCGCCCCTCTTATAAAAGGATTGCAACTTCTAGAAGAAGAGGTCGCTTACTAAATTTATATAATACCTGAATGTTCACCAACATGGATATTTGATGTCGTATCACTTAATAACTTTTATCCAATATTCACTTGGTATGCAAACGGTAACGATACTTCTGGACTAGAGAGATGTGATGATTAATAAACTCTTATGTAATGCAAAATTAGTGTGCATTGTATGTCTCAATTTGTTTTTTTAAGGAGTGACTGGACACGCATGTTGGCTTGATCTTTCTACTGTCTTAACTGGTTCACGGTTTAAGTATTAGTTTTTATTTTCTTTCGAAAAAAAATCCCTCTTGAGCATGAAAACAAACGATGATCTATTAAAAAATCTGAGTTGATCACACTTTCAATAAACGTGTATAGTAGCTGTAAAACTATAGATACAAATACAGTTTTCAAGATAGAGAAAAAAGTGAATTTCGAAATCTACCACCAAGTTTTCAAGATACGGTAATTTACAAGAGTCTAACTTGTTATTGTTATATTATTGGTTATGGATAATAGTGTAGCTTTCTTGAGTAGGGTCGGAAACTAAGGCAACTACTTTAATTTGTTGCATACATAACATCTCCAATCCTCCATGTTGTTAATAGTGTTAACTGTTAACGCTGATATGTCAAAAGGAGAGCGTTTTGGGGATGACGTGGACCAATTAGAATTCTCCAAAAATAACATGTCAGGCTGTGGTTCATAGGGGTCTCTTTTGGGAGGAGGCCAAAATTCTGACCAGGTATAAATAACAATTTTTTTTATTTATATTAATATTGAAAAAACTAGGATTTACGCCAGCACCCCTTCTCCAATTTTTTTCCTTTTCTGCCGTCAACTTCAATCTGTTCTGAAAAAAAAAAGAACGAGAGAAACACCAGTTGTAAATAAATTAGAAGAAACAAAATGGAGAGAAACTAAAAGTCAACAAAAAAATTCCATGGTGCTATTGCTGGGGAGAAACGGTCAGACGCAGAAGAAGGCTGAGGATGCGTAGGACAACCTCCAGGTCTGCCACGACGACAGCGCATGGCCGGTGAAGGCTTAGACGCTCGACGAATTGCACTCGCTGCAGAAGAAGACGGTGTCGACCACGCCACTCCAGGCGGCGCAGGGTCCGTTTGCCGAGGAGGAGCGCCACAAACAGCAGCTTCAATCTATCAGGTAAATACATCTTATCCCTTCGAATTGAAGCGGATGGGTTGTTTAGAAACTCTCGAGCAGATCTGGATTCAAGCATGATTAATTAATTTTGTTTTTTTGATTTCCGATTAAAAAAAGTGTTTATTTCTGACTAATTTCTTTTTTCAATTCGCGATAGATCTGGACTATTGTTGATATATGATTTTGTCAATCTATGATTTGTGTTGACGGGTGGCGAGTTTGATGGTGTTTGTTAGAGGAGTTTTAGTGGTGATGAATAATCCAACGGGTTAATGGCTTGGTATTATTGGAGATCGATTTAATTGTAAGTTTCAATGTGTTTCAAGCTTGGAAAAATAAAGAAAAAATGAAAATAAAGCAAATAAAATAGCTAACTATCCAAGGAAATGAAATTGCAAGTGGGTAGAATGCCTCGTCGTATGCCTCAAATAGAAAATGCAAAGCAATAACGAAAACAAGCAAGAAAATGCAATGTTTCACCAAGTACAAGCATGCAAGCACAAGGTACAACTATGCCTAAAATCCTAAATAATGCAAATAAGCAAAAATTGAAAGCATGGATATAAAGAGCAAGAAAAGTTGACATTAAAGTTTAAAACTTTAAGGAAAATAACAAGCAACAAAGAGTAGAACTAGGATTTAAGCATGAAACAAGGCATAAAAATAAGATTTAAAAAAAAGCATATGAAAAACTTAAAATCATGACGATCCAAGACCCGATCTACAATCTAGATGTGTCACTCATCTATAATTCATAGCCAAATCATAAGTTTCATCATGAGTCCAAGTAGCTAAGACAAAARGCATGAAATGAAGAAAAATGCATGAAACATATGAAGTTACTTGAAATTAAACAAATCAAGGACTTGATCTATGATCTAGATGTGTCACTCAACTAGAATTCATAGCCAATTCACAAGATCAAGCACAACTTCTAATACCTAAGACAAAAAGCATAAAACAAATGAAGAACAAAGCTTGAAATTAAAAGAAAAGCTTACTAGAATTAAATGGAGAATCCAAAAGCTTGATTGAAATTGCAAGGTATTAAAAATCCATGGGAGTACTTGAATCCTTCTTGAGCTTACAAACCCAAGGCAAAGCTTGAAAATTAAATCTAGAGAGAGAAATTAAGTCTCAAACCCAAGCTTGGGTTGGGAGGAGGTGTTTTACAAAATGAAAGAGAGGTTCTATTTATACAAGTTAATTAGGGGTAAATGGGTCAATTATGACATATGAGCTTGGATTTCCATGCATTGACCAAGTTTCACCCTAAATGGTCAAAATAGACCATTTCGGTCGAGTTGGGATCGATTGGCTCGGCAAAATTGCAAGGTGGATCAACATGGGCCGAGATGGCTCCGCGCTGGGCGGGCTGGCTCGGTCGTGGTCGGCAGCTGTCGGCAGGGGCTTGCGGGCGTGGTCGGCAAACTCGATTAAAACTACTAAAATCAACA
>BMAC01000187.1:672757-690102 GCA_014905375.1 Phtheirospermum japonicum
CGCTCAGAAGCTTCCGGCAGGACCGCTCGGCAGCTGCCGGTAGGTCTCGGCAGCTGCACGCGTGAGTGCTCGGTTCTGGCCGACTCGGTTCGATTTTCGGGCCTCGATGCCTCCACCTATAAAATGTGAATTTAAAACAACAAAAACCATGATTTACCACAAACCTCAAGCTAACCGGACCATTTAACCAAATTAAATATAAAATTAACAAGAAACACGAAAAACAATAAAATGAGAAAACAAACGAATAACCTAACGAAACTCGATTAAAAACTACTAAAATCAACATAAAATCCTAATTAAAAACACAAGGAAAAATGCAACAATTACATGCAAAACAGTGTTGACGGGTGGCGAGTTCATGAAAAAGGGGAAAATGATGGTGATTCCGCGTGGGCTATCGTTGGGGTCCCACATCACGGTTGTCGGGAGGCCGAGGTGGGCCCACGTGGATAATTCATTGAGGATAGCGTTGGCGAAGGACGCTATGGTTTCGCAGTTTATGATGGAGCTGCAGGGTTTGAGGGCTGTGGATGGGGAGGACCCGCCTAAGATACTGCATTATAACCCGAGGTTGAAGGGGGATTGGAGTGGATAGCCCGTGATTGAGCAGAACACGTGTTATAGGATGCAGTGGGGGTCGGCTCAAGAGTTTTTTTGTTTTTGTTTTGCTGTGGATTTTATGGTTGAGGTGAATTATGTGTTATATTATTTTGAAGTAGATTATTGTTTGGATATGTGATTGTAGTTGTTGATGGTCTGTGGAATGGTGTTATGGATTATGGTTGGTGGATGAAATGTTGAGGTTGCGACTTGATATGATATTACTTTGAAGAATTTTGATTTGCTAGGGAATAGTGATGGAAAATCTTGGGGAAAAATGATGAATATTGAGAATGAGATTAGGGAGATGAAAATGTAACAATACAAGTTGATTTGATTGGTATACGTGAGTGGGTGATTAGTAGAAATTGTGGGTAAATATTTAATAATAATTTGTTCTTTTTCTAAAAACTTGTCAATGTGATTGGTGAAAGAAAAAATGGGAGCGGTTGAATAGTGTTTTTTTTTTAATTTAATAAAACAAATCTCTGTAAAAATTAATTTTTCATTTTTCTTCTTCTGTATAAATGAAATTGTGGCCAAACACTACCTGAATGTTTATATACTGTTTGATTTTCTTTAAATATTTGCTTGTGGATGATAAATTGGAAATACTTTAGAGTGAAAGTGATGAATGTTACTTGATGGTAAAAAAAAAAAGGGAAAAATGTACGTAATGGGGAAAAAATAGTGTTTTTTAATGGGCTAATAATTAATAAGTTCATATTTTTTTTGTACTTGTTTTTCTGGGATAAATTGTATTTTAGATTGTTTATTGACCTTTGGATTGTTCTTGATACCAAATTTCAGATTTGAATATTTTTAACAGATTTGACCCATTTATTCCCTCAGATTAATGGTATTTTAGATTGCGTTTTTTTAATTATTTCGTATTTCGACAGATTTTTTGTTCCTAAATTTGTTTATTTTTCAAACTTTTCAAATGAAAGCGATTTTAGATTAACAAATGGAGCAAATCTGTTAATGTTATTAAATCCAGAGATCCAATCTACTACTAAGGGAGATCCAAGGGAAATCAAATTCTTGGTTTGGATATGACTGCAAGGGAGATCCAATTCACTGCCAAGGTTTGTTTAATCTTAACATTTTATAGTAAATCATTATGTATCAATATAATGCAACTTTGGTATGTTTTGAAAACCTTTTTCTTTTCTGAATCAATTTATCAAGTGAATTTTTTTTTTAAATATTTCCATGCAGATTGTTGTCCTCGCCACCAGTTTAGCCATCCATATAATTTGTGTCAGCAAGTCGACCATCTAATATGTGTAAGTTCCGCCAATTCTCAATCGTAGTCTGTTACTGTAGAGATAATTTAAAAAAAAAATTATATATATTGAGATTTCACATTATGAATTACGATAGAGGACTCTCTACATTCATTTTGTATTATGAATTTAACAAAAAATACCTCTCAATCTATAAAAGGCAATTCCTATCAATTTCAAAAGATAAAATAAAATTTGCTAACTTTTTAAAATAATTTCAACTCCTTGGTCTCTTGGAAAATATCATTTGACAAAATTTACCAATCAAAATTTACAGGAACTTTGTTTGTTTGTTTGTTTGTTTGTTTGTTTTTTAATAAGCAGCAGAGGTTGAGGTAGCAGCTTGAGAAGTCATTTGATATAGCTATCAAGAAGGTAAATGATACTCTAATCATCAAAATATTTTCAGCAAATGTTACTTTTTGCTTCATGTGCATAAAAAAAATAAAAAATAGCACCCAAACAGTTTTTTTAATAGAAAAAATAAAGAAAGAATAAAGCTTTTGTATTCTGAAACTCTGGAAAAGTAATATGAGTTAGAATATTGAAAAGGTCAATTAAAGTAGAACTGTAAAATGCCCAAAAATGGCAATAGATTGCAGTTTTTTTCCTTTTCTTTTACACATGACATTTAAATGTTAAAGTAGAAATTGAAGTCCTAATAAAAGAGTATTACTTGATAATCAAGTCGATAATTACAAGTTTGTTTACGCTTGGCATGTTAACATAAGAAGTCAATTTAAACAGTTAAATTTTGACTCAAGCTCCACTTGATTACTAAAATTTTACTATCAATTACTATAAAAGAAACAAATGGTATTAATATGTAAAATTCTTCAAACAAAGAATGATAAAAGCCCATGGATGTGTCTAAATTTTATGGGATAGGGTTTTATTTTTCATCCAAGAATGGCCCAGATTCAATTCAAGGCTCACATTTATTCACATATTTAATAAAAAAGGAATTTCCAGAATTTGTTGATGAGCAAGATTTGGCCAGATAATCACGGCTGCTACAAAAAGAGATTATTGGAGTAACAATATGAATCTTTTTATTGTCTTGATAATAATTAGTGTTGGGAATTTATTCTTGGCAATAATTCATATTTTAGTTATTTGCATTTCTTGGGCACAAAATAAATTAGGACTCTAGATTTTGTTTCCTAGTTTGTGTTTAAGACTTTATTTAGTTTCCTAGATTATGTTTAGGATTTCTATTACTTGTTTACCAAGCTTAGGATTATAGGATTGTCTATTTAAGACAAGAGAATACTAAGGCTTGGACACACTTTTCATACGCATGAAATTAAGAAGATGCAGGCGATGCAAGACAAGGGAGAACACAAGGAAGATAACTACTTGAAGCCACTGTCCGAGATCAAGAAGGTCTTCGAAGTTGAGTGACCAACGGAGGAGATTTTCATCTAGGCAACAAGTATTTAGCATCATAAGTTTGATACTTTAGTTTTAATATTTACTTCTTATCTTTTTGTATTGATCGTGAACAAATAAAGTAATATAGTTTGCGGGTTTATACACTCAAGTTTACAAGTACTTTTACTTGTGAACTGAATTTAAATTGTTGTGTTCTTGAATTTAAGTTTTCGTTGCATATTTTTAGTTAAACTCTGGTTGATGTTGATTTCGGTGTTGGTTAACATTGAATACAACATCATATACTGATACTTATTTCAAAACCATAGACCTACAAATTAACAATTGGCGTCTAGAGCGGGTTACTTAACTTACTAAGTACTGATCCTTATTTGTTTAGGTTCTATGGATGCTCAAGGCAGCCCAAGGCCTCTGATCCTCAAACGAGAGAACTACTCTCTCTGGAAATAGAGGATGCGGTGGCATATAAAGAACATCGATGAACGTGCATGGAGAACCATTTTGGTTGGATGGGAAAAGCCTCGTGTCAATTATGGTGAAGGTGATACCGTCGACAAGAAAGAAATAGATTGGACTCCTAAGGTAGCTGCTGCAAACTGGAATTCCAAATGCATCAACACCCTGTGTGGGTATGTTAACTCAAGCTACTACAGAGTTATCAAGAACTTTGAATCAGTAAAGGATACATGGGACTCACTCCAAAGGGTGTGTGAAGGGACCCATAGGCGTGAAGAGATCAAGACTGAGAATGGTGACATCTACCTTCGAGGCAATGAGGATGGATGAAAAGGACTCCATCATGGACTATGCCATGAGGCTCTCAGATATTGTAAACGAGTGCGGAGAGCTTGGTGAAGCAGTAACAAACTTACGTCTTGTGGGAAAACTAATGAGATCCATTACAAAGAAGTCTAGCATTAAGGTGGTTGCCATAGAAGAATCCAAGGACACTGATGACATAGAGTTCAACGCTTTAGTTGGCTCTCTCAAGACATTTGAGATGGAGCACCTTGTTTCCAACTCAAAAGAGAAGAATGTTGCTCTTTCCTCCGATGTTAACTTCGACAACGATGAATATGATCAGGATTTTGATTTGAAAGGGGTTCTGAAAAAGATGGAATCTACCACTCTTGAGGAAGAAGAAGTATCCTATGTGACCCAACGTTTTAATAACTTCCTGAAGAAGAACAACAACATTGGAGGATTAAGTACAAAGACCAAGCCACAGGTGCCTATACCAAAGTTCTTTGGGCGCACTCTCTCCAGATACAAGTCTTCGCCTTCGGTATCCAGTGCATCCAGCTCCCCGAAGCAACTCAGTGAAGTACAATGTCATGAATGTAAGGTTTGGAGGCACTACAAAAATGAGTGTGCTAACACTCTCAGGAAAAAGAGCATGGGATGTCAACGATTTCGACTCGCCTAAACCTGTTCCATCCTTATTTACTAATGTTGTGTGGGACGACGATATCCATGTTGGTAACATCGAAACCAACATTGTGTGCCTAAATGCAGAGTCTAATGAATATCTTGAAGAGTACGAGAAGCTGAGTATTGAACATAAGCAATTGTTTGTTAGTTTGGGAAAACAGGTACTCAGGGTTAAGGATCTTATGAAAGAGGTGGATAAGCTAACCAAGGAAAAGAATGACCAACTTGGTATAATTGTCCGATTGGAGTCGTCGCTCACCAAAAAAGATGCCGAGCTAGAACTAGTGAAAACTGAACTGAAGAAGGTTCAAGGAACAATTACTAAACTCAACAAGGGGAAGGCGAAACTCGACAAAATCCTGGATATGAGTTTCTTAGAAACTTCAAAATATAGACTTGGACACAAACCAAATCAACCAACACCATCGTCAAACCAAGAACAAAAATCGGTCAAACGCCACAAGAAGAAAAGAAGACAATTTGTGTGCCATCACTGTGGTGAACAAGGTCACATTCGACCTTTCTACTGTAAGATTGTTGGCAAAAGAAGACATTATCAGAGAACCAGGGTGTCTGCTAAATCCAATGTTGGTTTCCTTAAGAGCAACACCATAACCAACACCAGGTTCAAATAGGTTTGGGTCAAGAAAAATGATATGAAGTGAAATATGATCTGTACCTCCTTCAAAACCCACGTCCCTGGAGCCTGGTACTTCGACAGTGGATGCTCCAAGCACATGACTGGATCAGAAGACCTACTTTCCAATATTGTAAGATTTTGAGGTGGAAAAGTAAAATATCGTGGAGGTGAAAATGGCCAAATCATTATGCAGGGAACTCTTTATGTTCCAGGCATTATAAAGATGGAAAATGTATTGCTGGTAGAAGGACTTACTGTAAACTTGATAAGTATAAGCTAACTCTACGACGGTGGTTTCAGTGTCAAATTCAATCGTGAAAAATGTGAAGTCTATGAGGAGAATGGAGCTTGCATCCTCACTTGACATAGGACTTCAGATAATTGTTATCAAATCAATAGCGATGCTCTTTGCAAATTGTCTCAATTGAGTGATGCTGAGGTGTGGCATCAAAAACTCGGGCATGTCAACTACAAGATGATGGACAGGTTAGCCAAAGAGGAAGCTGTGATTGGGCTTCCTAAGATCAACACCAAGATCATCCCTGTTTGCGAGGCGTGCCAGAAAGGAAAGAAGGTCAGGATGCCACATCCAATAGTACAGAGTATCACTACCTCATGTTGTTTCGAACTCCTTCATATGGATCTTATGGGACCACTTGAGGTTGAGATCCTTGGTGGTAAAAGGTATGTTCTAGTCATTGTTGATGATTTTTCCCGTTTTACTTGGGTAGAGTTTTTAAAAGAAAAATCTGAGACTTTTGAAGTATTTAAAAAGCTTGAAAAGAGGTTGTGTGTGAGATTTGGTGTGAATATTGGTAGGATTAGAACTGATCATGAAAAAGAATTTGAGAATGCATCTTTTTCAAAATATTGTTCAACGGAAGGTATAAGTTACGAGTTTCATCACCAATCACTCCCAAACAAAATGGCATAGCTGAACGAAAAAATAGATCTCTTGCTGAGATGACTAGAACTATGCTCATTTCTAATGGCATTGAAAAATGTTTTTAGGCTGAAGCTATGAATACTGCATGTCATATTATAAATAGGGTATACTTTAGACCAGGGTCATGTGTCACACCCTATGAATTTTTGTTGGGTAAAAAACTGAACTTGAGCTATTTTCATGTTTTTGGATGTACTTGCTATGTGCTCAATGATAAAAATCATCTTGATAAACTGGACTCAAAAAGTGACATATGCATCTTCATGGGATATTTCCAAAATAGCCATGCATATAGGCTGTTTAATCTCAGAACACGTAGTATATTTGAGTCAGTTAATGTCAAGTTCGACGATTTGACAAGTGGAGTTCAACCTACTGAGGATAATGATTTGTTCTATGATCAAAATCCTCAAGATAATGTCACGGTTGCTTTAGATGATAGTGCAGGTACTGAAAACGAAGATGCAGGTGCTGAACCAGAGAACCTAGTGATGTTGGTATTGGTGTTGGTTCTGGAACACAACATCTACTCAAGCTGTCGCAGAATCAGATTATGAACCAGAAGAGGAAGATCCAGCTGATCCCATTGACTTACACCAGAGGGATATACCATCAAGAACTCAGATACCATCCCACGGGCCAAATCATCGGAGACTTAGATGAAAGGAGTACAAGAAAGTGTCAGATAAATTTCAAAGAAATGGTTAGGTATGTTTGTTTGTCTACTAACTGTTTTGAAATTCGAGAGTCTTTGTACCTTTCCAAAACAAAGACCAAGCGTGTGAAGGATGCTCTCAAGGATGAATTCTGGATAAAGGCAATGCAAGAGGAATCGGATCAATTTGCCAAGAACGATGTCTGGGATTTAGTTCCTCGTCAAGAAAACTCTCATGTGACAGGAACAAAGTGGATCTTCAAGAACAAAATAGATGAGGCAGAAATTATGAGGAACGAAGCTCTATTGTTTGCACAAGGGTATACTCAAATTGGAGGCATCGACTTTGATGAGACATTTGCCCCTGTTGCTCGCATTGAGTCGGTAAGACTTTTACTTGCTGTTGTTTGTCATATGAAAATATCTCTGCATCAAATGGACATAAAGAGTGCTTTTCTAAATGGAGTTTTAAGTGAAGAAGTGTATGTTGAGCAACCTAAATGATTTGTAGATTCTCAAAAACCAAACTTTGTTTTAAAACTGAAAAAAGCTTTATATGGTTTAAAACAAGCTCCTAGAGCTTGGTATGAGAGGTTGTCTCAACACTTGCTCTTTCTAAATTTTAGACGAGGGGAAGTTGATAAAACCTTATTTCTCCTTAGATCAAATAAGCACATCTTGATTGTCCAGATTTATGTAGATGATATTATTTTTGGATCTATTAATGAGCAGATGGTAAAGGAGTTTATAACTCGAATGTCCGACACATTTGAGATGAGCATGGAAGGTAATCTCTCTTACTTTCTTGGTTTGAAAACCAAACAGCTGGATGATGGTATTTACCTTTCTCAGTCCAAATATGCTAAGAGTTTAGTTAAGAAATTTGGGTTAGAAAGTGAAACTCATAAGAAAACACCACTGGGAAAAACTGTGAAACTGTCAAGAGATGATGTTGGTAATGGTGTTGATAACACCATGTACAGAAGCATGATAGAAAGTATTTTGTACTTAATAGCTAGTAGACCAGATATCATGTATAGTGTGTCTATGTGCAAGATATCATTCAAATCCTAAAGAGTCACACTTAAAAACTGTTAAAAGAATCATAAGATATATTGCTGGTACAACTGAATTAGGTGTTTGGTATTCTAAAGAAACTGGTACTGAACTGGTGGGGTATACTGATTCGGAATAAGCTGGGGATGTTGTAGATAGAAAGAGTACTACAGGAGGTTGTTTTTTCTTGGGTAATAATCTAATCTCATGGTATAGCAAAAATCAAAATTGTATTTCTCTTTTTACAGCTGAAGTCGAGTATATTGCAGCTGGAAGTGCTTGTACACAATTATTGTGGATGAACCAAATGATTGAGGACTACGGTCTACACAGTAGAATACTGAAGGTGCTTTGTATAATTCCAGTGCCATTGATATCTCAAAAATTCCATTCCAACATTCTCGAATCAAACACATTGACATAAGGTACCACTTTATTCGAGACTTGGTTGAGAGGAAGATAGTTAGACTTAAGCATATAGGAACAGACAATTAGCTTGCTGAAATCTTTACAAAGGCATTATATTTAAAGACATTCTCTCGTTTGAGAAGAGATCTCGGTATGTTCATTGTTTAAGTCAATGTTGGTTTTGATATTGTGACACCCCAAACTGACATCAGTCACAACATCTGTATACTTTTGCATGCATTTTTATTTTCTTTTTCATACATAATCTGAATGCATTGAGTCTGGTTGAGAGTGCAATAAGGTCATGTGTTGTAATAAAAGTGATGACAAAAGGACTAACCACTTAAATTAGGTGGTTGTGGAACTTTCCCGCATAAACTTGTTTTCTCCCAGGTCCAAAAATAAGAGGTGTTAACATCAATTGCTGAAAATAAGCTATTTATCTTCAAATCTCTAAAAGATGAAGAAAATCTGGATTAAAAAATGAGCCAATCTTTAAATTTCACCTCATTGAGTGATTTATACGTAGTCATTAACTTGGGTTAAGGGGTCTGTTTCCATTGACTTCGCCTGAAGCAATGTTGATTATAATGTCGTCAGTCATGAAAAGCATCACTGGTCAAGTCACTAAAACCATAATGTCAAATATTTTAACCATTTTAGATCATGAATTTTAGGCATCCATTAGGACATTCATACTTTGAGAAGATGCCTTCTTGCTGTGAACTCGGTTGCTTGTGTTCGTGTCTACCTTGAATTCTCTTAATTATGTTTTGAATATTGCTAACCAAGTGTTTCAGTGGAGTTGTAATCGGAAGATTGGACAGGTAATAAAGAGGTTGATTTGGAGAGTGAAATTTCATCTTGCAAAAGATTAATTCTACTGTGGTGATGGTTTAATTAATTCAACTCTATTTTTCGGTTGGTTTTATAGTAGAGTCGTGCAATTTTAATTTTAAAATTAATGAGATAATGGTTGAATGGATTCGGATCATGTATCCAACATTAAGGGGGAGTGGTGTTTATTTTGTGAAGGAAAGAAAATCAGCCTTAGGCCTAAAATTCGCTGGTAGGTAAATTAGGGTTATTTCCTTTTTTTTCACTTTTCTCTCTCCTTGGCAACGGTCATATTTTTTTGCGTGCTTAAATATCTATTTTTCTTACCGTTCGCCCCACTTTCACATATCCTCTCTGCAATTCAATTCTCTGACTCTCCAATACTTCACCATCTTTTTCGATTTTATGTTTGCTCTCGTGTTTTATTAAACAACTACAGGATGTCGAACCCTTATTCTTCGTCAAATATTCTTGAGTTACCAGCAGGCGTGCGCCGTTCCAGAGAGCAGGTCCCTGTGAATTTTCCTAAAATTGGTGGTCTGGGCATTCGCGCCGAAGTAGGTGGTGGTTCTCCTACAAACCCACCACCAATTACAACATCGCCGATTCCCTCGCCGTCGCACGAGTATCAAGATGTTGTGCCTATTCCTGTGTCGCTTGACGCCACTCCAAAAGAACAAGAGTTTCCAGGACAGCCTGGAAACGAGATAGACGTTGACAATCCACCTGATTTGTCGTTTGTCACCGATACGTTTTGACCGGTTGAGAACTGGTCGAAGATTTCTTAGCACTCTAAGAAATCGTCTCCGCAATAGTACAGAGTCGAATGTAGAGCGGTAAGTTTTCCCGAGTCGTGTCTCTCGAAGATAGATATTATCGGCGGTCGGTGGTTTTAGTTACTCTCTTGTTAAACTAAATTAAACTAATCTAAACTAAGAAAGCATTAAGTCATTAGTTTGGTTTGAGTTTTATGCTAAAACTTGAATTTAAAAGGAGACTTTAATTAAAAATGATTGGGTTTAGGGTGTTCGGTTTGTCTCCACGATCAATCAGTTTTTGCCGAGCACTTAATCCACGATTCGGGATTGTCAATCCCAAATGCCGATCAAGTATTGAGGTCGTCAATCCCAATTCTCAAAGAATTCCGATTAATGGTTCTAAACGAAACTAAACCCTAAACCCGTAGTTTCTAAACTAATTGCATCAAATACAAATTAAAGCTTGCTTGAAAGTGATCAATTTTAATGACATTAATTAAACCTAATTACAAACCTTAAATAAAATAGAACTACTAAATTCAAGAAGGATTGAAATTAAAAGAGAAGACATGTAGGGAAATTAAAAGCATTTGAAATTGAAATTGATTAAAAGCATTAAATTGAAAATAAAGTCAAATCACCGAAGAGAAAAGCTTCATAAGTCTTTCAAGAACACAAGAGTTTGTTTAGACCTAAGAGGTAAAAAGCTTCAAACCAACATCTATGGAGTTTTGAAAGAAACCAAAGGCAAGAGGAATTGAATTGCAAGAACAACAAGACAAACTAAATCTAACAACATACCCTAAGAAAATTCAACTAACAAACACAACAAAATAACATGAACAATAAATCAATAAATAAGCATAAAAGTAAATGGAAAGAAAACTACCAATTTCATTAAACTCAAAGCTTCAAGTTTGCTACGAGATCCAAAAGATAGAAATCAAACCAAGAGCCACAAGTAGAGGAGATTGTCACCTTCTCCCACACTTGCTATGAAATCTAACTAACACTAACTAAACTACAACTAAGCTAGCTAAACTACACTAACTTAGGATTTAAGCTAGGGTTTTAATGGCAAGGTAAATGTAGAGGCTTGGAGGAGATGGACTAGGTCTAAAACCACCAAGGAGAGGTGTTTTTTTGTGGATAATGGGTGGGAATCATATATGGTTAGATAAGGGGAAAAATGGTCTTTTTTTCGGCCAAAATCACACATCCTCAGCGTTGCAGTCGATCGACTGGAAGTGCAGTCGATCGACTGCCTTGTTCAAACGCCCCAGCTACTTTCGAGCAGTCGATCGATTGAAACCCAGTTGATCGAGTGACGAAAATACGGAATCAGCCATCTATGTATTCATTTGAAATCTAGACCTTTCTCTTGGATTTCATTTGGCGTTTGAATTGTGTCATTTAGAATTTTCCTCCGAGAGTTATGGGCTCCGCACCAAAACCTGCCACAAGCGAGGCCACGACGAACTGTCTCCACTTAAAGATGTTTTTTACCATTCTTAGACTCGGAATTTGGGATTGTTGTAAACACAAGAGTTTTAGACATTTCTCTCAAATTTCCAATGATATAAGCTGAAGGCAAATGGAACAAGTGGTTTTCTAGTTATGCTTGTATTACGACAATAGAGACATCCACCGAGCGAATGCATGAGGTGACAATGAAAATGGCCACATTTTTCTTCATTTCCGGTCGATCCTCGCACCAAAGATATGTCGTGGACTGGAAATGAGTGTCTCGGGCTTGAATCCTCTTCCAACCTCGTCGTGGGCCCACTTTGACCAAAGTTGACCTTCAAAATAAAAACTAATAAAAACAACTAAGAAAATATAAGAAAAACTACTAAAAACAAAGAAAACACTACAAAACCTAAAACTAACAAAATAGGCCAAAACGACTCCTAATACCCATAAATGCAAGCAAGACACATGCAAATACAACACAAAAAGGTAACAAAAATGCGTACAAAAAAGTACAAATCAGCCACCCACACTTAGAATGATTGCATGTCCTCAAGCAATACTAATCTAGAATTACGAAACTATCCTCGGATGATCCTAAACTAATGCACAAACTGACCGCTCGTCGTTAAGCGCCAAATTAAATATTTATTTTTCCTCAACTTCTCTCTACCAACTAGTAGTAGCGATAAGTAAGGGTCGATCCCACGAGGAGTGTGGTTAAATTGTGATGATTCGTATTTTATCTAAATAAATAAATGGGGTGAGAATTGTAAACTAAACTAAGAGAACCAAATAAATAACCAAAGAATTTAAATAATGAAATAAATCAATTAAGCTCCCAGTCCTAGTTCCATTTCCACCCTCGTTCCACTTATTTAACCAATCACAATATCATACCACTCATCGTATGCGACTAAAAACCCTAAGCAGCAATAAGCTCTGCTACTCGAATTTACCCTTACTGTTTACTCAATTAAAAATAATCTCTTTAATTGATTCTAATTATTGAATAATCTAGAATAAGCTCTCTAGATTCAACCCAACAACAGCATTAATATCTAGGCAAATAGGTTAATCTAAGCAATAAACGCATAAGCTCAGTTTATTCAACCTATGTTGTGTTACCCCTAATGATACAAGACCATTAGTTGCTTCAGAGAAATCGAAACTACAACAATTACACGGGAAGCAGTTCTCTTTCTAGCAATTGATAACCAAATCTCTAATCTAGGTGATCAAGCCAAATTAAGAATCAAGCAATCATGTCATGAATTTAGCAATCATGATATGTAAACAAGATAACACAAACAATYGCATAWGAAGAAHGAAAGATAATATTGCATAAATCAATTAAACATAGTTTCACGAGGGTTTCAACATCCCTAGAACTAGATAAAACAATCTATTCACTCATGGAGTTCATAGAATAACAGGAAAATAGAGAAATAAAACATTTTTCTAAGATATGGAAGAGATAAGAAAGCTTAGATCATGGATTGTTGGTCTTGGATCTTCAAGCTCTTGTTTATTGGGTGATTTGGGGTCCCCTCTTCAAGCCTTGGAACCCTAGGATTGTGTCAAAGTCTGTTTTTGACGAGTTTGGGTTGAGTTTATATAGAAATCCTATTTCTTGCCGCCCAAGATTCTTCCTAAAATAATTCTGCCGAGTCGGCRTCGACRGAGCATCGACTGACGCGAACCAGCCCTCGGCATCGAYGCGCATCACCCGCCTGCGTCGTCCTGCATGGGCGTCGACTGACACCCTTCCAATCGACRCTTCAGAACATGAGCGTCGACTGACACCCTTCCAATCGACGCTTCAGAACATGAGCGTCGACCTTGCRTCGACTGACACCCTTTCAATCGACGCTTCAGAACATGAGCRTCGACCTTGCRTCGACTGACGCCCTTTCAATCSACGCTTCAGAACATGAGCGTCGACCTTGCRTCGAYATGGCRTYGACTRACRCGAGCCAGCCTTCGGCGTCACACCGCACATCGCGTCGACTAACACAAACCATCCTCGGCATCGACTCGTCATCGACGCAGCATCCTGATTCTTGATTTTTCTCTCRTCGATTCGTCAATCCTTGTCTTTCAACTTTCTTGTAAAACCTCATTCACTTATTATAGCACCAAATACTGCAAAATAGAGAAGAAATATACAATTGGTGCTCCTCCATTCGTAATAGTAAATACGCGAGAAATAAACATATATGAGAATATTAAGCACATAAAAACATAGAGATTAAACCATTGATTAAAGCACAATTTCTCGCCTATCAAATTCCCCCAAACTTAAACCTTGCTTGTCCTCAAGCAACATGAATAATTAAAGCATAGGACAAACATAATATAAGTAACTCACTCAAATTAGCTAAGTGAATTTATTCGGACTCTAGTCACCATCATATTTCTAGAAATCGCAAGCGTTTCATGTATTGACCTAAGTAATCCCAGCAGTTAGGCAATCCCTTCTCATATACGTCACATCAATGTACTATGGTGCCCCCTCACTACTCGATGGTTTGACTCTATCCATCGTTGGTTACGATCAAATATCTCGTCCTCTCCCATTTATTTATTTTTTTTATTTTTTCAATTGAGGCCCGCAGCTCCGCACTACCGTCCTTGACTTCATAATGATGATAAGGCGCTGGATAAGAGGATYGTCTTGATTTGGTATTTGATTTGTTTAGTTCACCTCCGCCATGTTTGAGAATTTGATAGTGTGATGCGCCTTTTGAGCACGTACATGAATTGTTGAGCTACTAGCATCTTCGTTGGACTTCGCTCTTTGGAATTTGTAAGCGAATGCACTTGATAAATACGGATAGGCAGCTGTTTCGGTACCTCAATTCTTTTTTATTTTTCAATTTTCTACTTTCACCATGCCGGTATACCCCAACCGGACTTTATTTGACTTCTATTTCTACTAACAAGATATCATCACGCAATCGCCAACTTCAAGGCCCCACACAAACTCATATTAAGTACGGCAACCACAAGTACATATCAACAACGCAATAATCTATAATTGACGCCCCACAAATGAATCACAAAAGCACTAACATGCGTACCCTTGACCTCTAAATCAAATGACGACTAAAGACGTTAACCGAAACATAATTCATCAAAGCAATTCAAGCAAGTACTTTTTAACATTCTTAATTCAATTCCCGGAATTTAATTGCAAAAATTTGAAAATTTAGCAATTTTCAGCACAATATTAATCTCAATAACCCACTCCCCCAAACTTAAACTTTAGCTTGTCCTCAAGMGAACATAAAACAAGAACAAGCACATCACAAATATTATTAGGGAAGAGTAGGGAAAAGAAATCATCGGGGTAAATGTCGAGGGGGGTCTCGGTTCCAAACGATCTTTTTCAAAAATATGCCCAATCATCCAAACTAACCAAGCTTTATATCCCTTCAACTACAAAAATAAAAATCAAAATAGAAATAATGTAAACATTGGGTTGCCTCCCAACAAGCGCTTTTTCTTAACGTCGTCGGCTCGACGTGTTACCCCTCAACTCCATGGGGGTTTCGGTGGAGGTCTCAAAGTGCACGGAGTGCCAACGACCTCATCCTCCATAATTCGCATCCGTTTCGACGTTGGATGCTTAACCGGATCTTTCCGACCTTGTGGTGGCTTCATATAGAATTTTGCTAAGATGGTTTCGTTTATCACCACATACGGAAGGTCATCGGTCTCCTCCTTCTCAAAAACATCCTCCCGCACGTAAGTCTCTTCCTCATCCTTCATCACTTAACACACGGTCCATGATGGCAATGGCCTTGGCTCTGCTTCGACCTCGATAGGAGAAACGATAGAATTAAGAACATCATTTGTAAGCTCAGGCAGACTATGATCAAAATGTGTCCGCCTTGTTTCTTCTTCCTCCATCTCGTATTCGCCCTCCGATTCAAATGTCAGGTCCTTCGTATCATTAATTTTTCCCACATCTTGCAGCATGATGGCATTCACATTCTCCATGCGTTCCTCAGTTTGAGAAGACAATCGTTTATCCAATTGGCTTATGTGATCCGCCATTTGACTCAATTGAGCTTCTAGCTTCTTGGTGTTTGTAATCATGGCCTCCATCATCTTTATGAGGGATGGGGACGGTTCTTGTGCTTGGGGATGGTCATCATATTGTCTCAAAAGATTTTTTCCCCTTTGAAAATTTGGAGGGTCCCCCCACCTTGGCTCGTAAGGATCGTAGTTCTCCTCTTGACATCGTCTAGGCCTCACTCCATAGGCGTTCGTTTCACGAATGGATCGTAGCATTGGGCAATCATCGGTGACATGATCAAATGTATGAGAAAATCTACATGGTCGAACCGTAGCCCTCTTAACGATAGTGGACCTCAACTCATCCAACTGAGCTTGCAACGAACCAGTGTCTACTTCATTTACCGACCTCAACGAATTATCACGGTAGCCGAATTGCTGAGAATTGGCCACCATGTTCGAGATCAACTCCCTTGCCGCTGTCGGTGTCCTATCAATGAGTGAGCCTCCGCTTTCCGCATCGATCATGTCTCTATCAGTGAGACAGAGACCTTCATAAAATTATTGTATTAATAACTCCTCGCCCATTTGATGCTGAGGGCAACTAGCGACGAGTCTCTTGAAATGCTCCCAATACTCATGCAATGTCTCTCCTTGCGCTCGTCTTGCTGCACAAATGTCTTTACGCAAGCTCGCCACTCGTGAAGCGGGAAAATATCTCTGCAAAAACACCCTCTCTAACGCCATCCACGTGGTGATGGATCCAGGAGGTAAGTAATAAAGCCAATCCTTATCAAGACCCTTCAATGAAAATGGAAACGCCCGCAGTTTAATTTGTTCGTCGGTCACTCGGGCGGGCTTCATGTTTGTGCATATAACATGAAATTCCTTCAAATGCTTGTACGGGTCTTTGCCATCCAATCCATGGAACGCCGGCAAATAATAGATTAATCTGGATCTCAATTCAAAGTTAGCATCCTCCAAGGTTGGAAACGTGATGCATAGTTGTTGATGTGGAAGATCCGGATTTGCTAGCTCTTTTAACGTGCGTTCTCTATTTTCTGCCATAGTCACAAGATCTACAAAAAATATTAATGGAAATAAAGAAAAATAAAAACTAAAATTAAAATTAAAAATACTAAAATATTAAAATACGTCAAATCACAATTTAAACGCGTCAATCCCCGGCAACGGCGCCAAAATTTGACCGCTCGTAGTTAAGCATCAAATTAAATATTTATTTTTCCTCAACTTCTCTCTACCAACTAGTAGTAGCGATAAGTAAGGGGTCGATCCCACGAGGAGTGTGGTTAAATTGTGATGATTCGTATTTTATCTAAACAAATAAACGGGGTGAGAATTGTAAACTAAACTAAGAGAACCAAATAAATAACCAAAGATTTTAAATAACGAAATAAATCAATTAAGCTCCCAGTCCTAGTTCCGTTTCCACCCTCGTTCCACTTATTTAACCAATCAAAATATCATAATCCACTCATCGTATGCGACTAAAAACCCTAAGCAGCAATAAGCTCTGCTACTCGAATTTACCCTTACTGTTTACTCAATTAAAATAAGCTCTTTAATTGATTCTAATTATTGAATAATCTAGAATAAGCTCTCTAGATTCAACCCAACAACAGCATTAATATCTAGGCAAATAGGTTAATCTAAGCAATAAACGCATAAGCTCGGTTTATTCAACCTATGTTGTGTTACCCCTAATGATGCACGGACCATTAGTTGCTTCAGAGAAATCGAAACTATGACAATTACACGGGAAGCAGTTCTCCTTCTAGCAATTGATAACCAAATCCCTAATCTAGATGATCAA
>BMAC01000187.1:692141-725523 GCA_014905375.1 Phtheirospermum japonicum
TTTTTTGGATTTTCTCTTTTTTTTTCTTTTACAAATTGGGTTGCCTCCCAATAATCGCTACTTTAATGTCTCTATCTTGACGGTTTATACAATTGATGCTATCCGGGATCTAAGAAGAGGTGGCGATCATGCCACGCCTTGGTGTTCTCGAGTAGACACACCGGGTGACAAGAATCACCAAGGCGAGCACGTCGGGCAAGCCGGAAGGTCGAACTATCAAGAGCGCTGGCTTGCTTTGGTGGTCGGAAGAGGGAATAGTCGACCACCCAAACGTGATCGTCCCAAAACGGGTTGACGTACTCATTCGTCCCCCGACCGTCATCACCTCTCTCTCGACTTTAGAAGTAGTCGTAGTCGGGCATGAGAGATTAGGATCCAACACATCCCCCACTACCTCTTCCACCTCCACTTGGTCAAGTAGCAATAAAGCATCGAGTGGTGGTAAAAGAGGCTCGATTAACTCCACATCCTCCAAAACCGGCACAACTTCATCATACTCGCCAAAATCAAGCGAACTCAACACTCCAAGTGCCGTTGGAATCCCCAAAGGCAACCCCCCCTCACATTCCTCTACAAATTCTTCACAAATCACGAGAGGGGTAATGCCGATATCCGACCCTTTCTCCTCACCTTCTAACTCCACCTCCTTGCACACCTCTTCCAAAAGACCGTCAAAAGTTGCATTGCAAACAACAACGATGGGAACCACCACATCGAAGATGGGCATCTCGTCAAGACACGGTCTTTTAAGCTCGTCCACTTCATTGGCAATTTGCTCTACTTGAGTCTCCATGCGATCAAGGTATTCATCCAATTATCGAATCGCCTCCACGAGCTCGGATGAGAGAGGCTCAAAGTCCGGGAGTTGGGGCATAGACGAATCTTGAGAAAGTGAGTTGTACGGGTCGTCGTTCGTAGTACACGAACTCGAGGTGGGTAGTTCGTAAAAGTCGTAGCTCCAAGAATATGAATCATGAATTGGAGCATACGAGACAAAGTTAGGGTAAGAAAAAGGCGAATCGAGTTGAGCATATGGATCGTCAAAACTCGGATCATAAGAATCACGAATCGGTTCATACGGATCCATGCTCGGGTTATGGGGATATGAAATTGGGGGAGAATATGGAGGGTTTGGGCCGGAATAATCAAAAGAGTGGGCCCATTCTTTACCAATCGAAGCATACGGGTCATCATATGTCGAGGGGACCTGATAGCTTGGGGGAGTGGTGTATGGATTTAGATACTCGGGAGTTTGGATATAAGAGTCGTCGTATGGCAAACTAGCTCGGTAGTTTGCCATCCTCGGCCAGATCAATCAAGCGGCGGAGGCATCCTTTGATCTTTGTGAGTGTGGACGAGCGGCATCGGGCTTCCCAAATGAGTACCTTACAAACACAACACTCAACAAAGGATTACGAGCATCGAAAGTAAAACAAAAATCTAAATAACTAACAACTAA
This sequence comes from Phtheirospermum japonicum, assembly GCA_014905375.1. NCBI lineage: Eukaryota > Viridiplantae > Streptophyta > Magnoliopsida > Lamiales > Orobanchaceae > Phtheirospermum > Phtheirospermum japonicum. The sequence goes on from BMAC01000187.1 coordinate 693,601, forward strand.
GATAACAAGAGAAATAATTAAAAACACCATTGGCCTTAATCTATCCCCGGCAACAGCGCCAAAATTTGAACGAAGATTTCTTAGCACTCTAAGAAATCGTCTCCGCAATAGTACGGAGTCGATTGTAGAGCGGTAAGTTTTCCCGAGTCGTGTCTCTCGAGGATAGATATTATCAGCGGTCGGTGGTTTTAGTTACTCTCTTGTTAAACTAAATTAAAATAATCTAAGTTTGGTTTGAGTTTTATGCTAACGCTTGAATTTAAAAGGAGACTTTAATTAAAATGATTGGGTTTAGGGTGTTTGGTTCGTCTCCACGATCAATCAGCTTTTGCCGAGCACTTAATCCACGATTCGGGGTTGTCAATCCCAAATGCCGATCAAGTATTGAGGTCGTCAATCCCAATTCTCAAAGAATTCCGATTAATGGTTCTAAACGAACCTAAACCCTAAACCCGTAGTTTCTAAACTAATTGCATCAAATACAAATTAAAGCTTGCTTGAAAGTGATCAATTTTAATGACATTAATTAAACCTAATTACAAACCTTAAATAAAATAGAACTACTAAATTCAAGAAGGATTGAAATTAAAAGAGAAGACATGTAGGGAAATTAAAAGCATTTGAAATTGAAATTGATTAAAAGCATTAAATTGAAAATAAAGTCAAATCACCGAAGAGAAAAGCTTCATAAGTCTTTCAAGAACACAAGAGTTTGTTTAGACCTAAGAGGTAAAAAGCTTCAAACCAACATCTATGGAGTTTTGAAAGAAACCAAAGGCAAGAGGAATTGAATTGCAAGAACAACAAGACAAACTAAATCTAACAACATACCCTAAGAAAATTCAACTAACAAACACAACAAAATAACATGAACAATAAATCAATAAATAAGCATAAAAGTAAATGGAAAGAAAACTACCAATTTCATTAAACTCAAAGCTTCAAGTTTGCTACGAGATCCAAAAGATAGAAATCAAACCAAGAGCCACAAGTAGAGGAGATTGTCACCTTCTCCCACACTTGCTATGAAATCTAACTAACACTAACTAAACTACAACTAAGCTAGCTAAACTACACTAACTTAGGATTTAAGCTAGGGTTTTAATGGCAAGGTAAATGTAGAGGCTTGGAGGAGATGGACTAGGTCTAAAACCACCAAGGAGAGGTGTTTTTTTGTGGATAATGGGTGGGAATCATATATGGTTAGATAAGGGGAAAAATGGTCTTTTTTTCGGCCAAAATCACACATCCTCAGCGTTGCAGTCGATCGACTGGAAGTGCAGTCGATCGACTGCCTTGTTCAAACGCCCCAGCTACTTTCGAGCAGTCGATCGATTGAAACCCAGTTGATCGAGTGACGAAAATACGGAATCAGCCATCTATGTATTCATTTGAAATCTAGACCTTTCTCTTGGATTTCATTTGGCGTTTGAATTGTGTCATTTAGAATTTTCCTCCGAGAGTTATGGGCTCCGCACCAAAACCTGCCACAAGCGAGGCCACGACGAACTGTCTCCACTTAAAGATGTTTTTTACCATTCTTAGACTCGGAATTTGGGATTGTTGTAAACACAAGAGTTTTAGACATTTCTCTCAAATTTCCAATGATATAAGCTGAAGGCAAATGGAACAAGTGGTTTTCTAGTTATGCTTGTATTACGACAATAGAGACATCCACCGAGCGAATGCATGAGAAGACAATGAAAATGGCCACATTTCTCTTCATTTCCAGTCGATCCTCGCACCAAAGATATGTCGTGGATTGGAAATGAGTGTCTCGGGCTTGAATCATCTTCTGACCTTGTCGTGGGCCCACTTTGACCAAAGTTGACCTTCAAAATAAAAACTAATAAAAAAAACTAAGAAAATATAAGAAAAACTACTAAAAACAAAGAAAACACTACAAAACCTAAAACTAACAAAATAGGCCAAAACGACTCCTAATACCCATAAATGCAAGCATAACACATGCAAACACAGCACATAAAGGTAACAAAAATGCGTACAAAAAAGTACAAATCAGGAACCTTACCCTGAAGAGATCCCGGAGGTTGCCCAATATTCCTCCCGGCGTGGTGCCGCCGGCCATTCCGAAAATCTAAGCATTCCCAAGGTGCAATGTGCCGATTGAGCACATGAACTTTGCCGAGGATGTCACCGTGATGACGGACCCTGGTGATGACGAGTATGTTCCTGCTGCTCCGGTTGAGGTGTCGGTGCCCCTTCTGCTCCAAGCCTGACAAAGAAGAAGATACCTGGACGGAAGCAAACTGTGAAGCTGGCTGACAAGAAAAATCCTTCGGCGTCCATCAAAGTTTCACCCGGTTCTACTGAAACCGAGTATTCGTCTCCTCCTTATATAATTTTGGATTTTTTCTCTGGAGAGGTGTCAAGTTCCTCTAGACCGGTTATTGATGATCCTCCTCCATCTCGTGTTCACGAGACTCAACCCGAGTTTGATCCTGATCTGTTTGAGTACTCTCCTAATTCCTCTTATGATGTTCCTCTTCGTGATATCTTGTCTGCTTACATGGTTGAGAGAAAGAAAACCAGGGCAGCAAAGAAGGGAAATGTTGGTTTACATGTTGATTCTCTGAAACCAACATCTCCGCAATCCAGGTCTGCCTCGTTCTCCAGTTCTGCCTTTGCTAATACTGCTTCTCCTGATCATGAATCGATCCCATCTGATACCTTTGCTCATTCCCACTCCTCTACTGTCACTCCCTCTCAGACCATTGAGCTTGAAGACATGGAACCATTTTCTGAGAAGTTCTTGAATGCCGAAGCCGAGGATCTGTTTGCTTGCTGAGCGTCGAGTTCCTGTTGAGGTTTTTGAGAAGCAAAATTTGATCTCTTTCTTTCAGCATAAAGGTATGTACTCCACTGTCTCCACCGCTATGACTTTTGTCCGCGATATAGTCCTGGAGTTTTATACGAATTTGGTGCCTTCCATTGTTGATCTCAATTCGGTGAATTATGGAAAGTCTTTGTGCGTGGAAGGTTTTTAGTATTACTCCTGATTTAATTGATGAGCTTTTTGGGACTGAGCCATATCGTGGTGATTCTTTTGTGGATGACATGAATGAGGTCATCCTGTTTCTGTCTGGGAGTATGGTGAATACTTGGCGTGAGCAGTTGCCGAGCACCCGTCTTTCCTCTCTTTACTCTAATCTACACAAAGTGGCTATCTATAAATGGGTTCCCTCTAAGAACAATACGTGTGTTACGCGGCCTCAAGCCCAGTTCTTGTACAAGCTTGAGAGGGGTATCAAGTTTATCTTTGGGCAGCATGTGTTCGACAAAATTACTAAGTTTGCCATAACCTAGTCGGCGTCCTTTTTGTGCTTTCCTTCCCTGATCTTTAGCGTGCTTGAAAATCAAGGCTTTACGCTTACTCCTGCTGATGTGCTCACTAGTGAGGCTGAATGATTTGCTTTACGGGTCCAACATATATCTGGTTCGAGGTTTATTGATCTCCCTTGGTAGGCGCCCTTTCAGGAAGGTGTTGCTAATGGTGTCGGTTCTGGTGTTCCAAACACTGGTACCAACATGGACATCATTTCTGATCAGGTTATTCGTGCGCATGTTGCTTTGATTGACAACCAGGTTACCCAGCTGCAGGCGCTACGGGGTTCCTTCATGGAGGCCCTTTTGCTTTCAGGCCAAAAAGGGGGAGATGATGATGCTGGCGGCGCTGATAAGGATGAGGTCAGTGATGATGCTTCTGCTGCCGAGGTTTTAGCAAGTCTTGCTCGTGAACAGAAAATGAAGAAGATCCATTCCCGTAGTAAGGCATTGAAGAAAATGAAGAAGCTGTTGAGGAAGAGAAATGATCGAGGTGAAGGAACTTTGACATCCCCTCGTCGTTCGAAGAGGGTGCGAAGTCAATAAATTCCTCATTTTCTGTTCGGTGGTTGAATAAACAATGTTTGTTTTCATGTTTGTTTTGATGTTGGGTTGGTAAACAATGGTTATTTTATTTAGGGGGAGTTTTCTAATTTAGGGGGAGCCTTAGTTTTTAGTTTGAACTTATTTTTGCGCATAGTATTTTGTCCAGAAAAGCAAAAGGGTGAGATTGTTGGGAATTTATTCTTGGTAATAATTCTTATTTTAGTTGTTTGCCTTTCTTGGGCACAAAATAAATTAGGACTCTAGATTTTGTTTCCAAGTTTGTGTCTAGGACTTTATTTAGTTTCCTATATTATGTTTAGAATTTGTTTTACTTGTTTACCAAGTTTAGAATTCTAAAATTGTCTATTTAAGACAAGAGAAGACTAAGGCTTGGACACACTTTTCATACGCACGGAATTAAGAAGAAGCAGGCGACGCAAGACAAGGGAGAACACAAGCAAGATAATTACTTGAAGCCACTTTGCGAGATCAAGAAGATTTTCGAAGTTGCATGACCAACGGACGAGATCTTTCGTCTAGGCGACAAGTATTTAGTATCATATGTTTGATACTTTAGTTTTCATTTATTACTTCTTATCTTTTTGTATTGATCGTGAACAAAGAAAGTAATATAGTTTTCGGGTTTGTACACTCAAGTTCACAAGTACTTTTACTTGTAAACTGAATTTAAATTGTTATGTTCTTGAATTTAAATTTTCGTTGCATATTTTTAGTTAAACTCTGGTTGATGTTGAATTCAGTGTTGGTTAATATTGAAAACAACATCATATACTGATACTTATTTTCAAAAATCATAGACCTACAAATTAACAATTAGTTTGGAGTTTGTTTTTTTTTTTTTTTTTTTTTTTTTTTGGTAAGTAGGAGTAACCTCAAGGGTATTTGTTATAATGACATAAGGTTTGAGTTAATTACAAATAACTATCGATGTTCTTTCTTTTTCTTTTTTTGTTTATAACTTGGCGTGTTAGCTTTGGATAAAATCTGGAAATTTGTATTTTTATGTTTACGTGGAAAATTTCGGGAATTCGATTATTTTATTTGTAACTTGGTGACTCGATGTGTTAAACTTTGTGGTTCATTGTAAATACACAGTTGAAGTAAGACTTTCTATATGAATAATTGGCAGGCCTACGTTTATTAGTAGTATATTTTTATTGTCAATTATCTCATCTAAAATTAAAAAAGATGAAAATATGTAAAGCCGAGTTGTGAAGCTATATTTTCTTCGCAATTGAAGGATTTCGCTTCAGTTTCTACCTCATTGCCAAATAAATTAGTTAGTTTTCTTTATTATGTGCATTTTCACCTTTTCATCCCAAACAGACAATCCGGTTATTCTCTCTCTCTCTCTCTCATCAATTTTTTTCACTTATGTGTTAATCGGGGTTGAATTCATGTCAATGCTTATGATCTTGGCCTGAAATCTTTGATGTTATGTATGGCTAATGGCCTGTGAAGAATGTAATCGATTTTTCTTACAAATTTAATTGTTGGTGCATTTTTTGTGATATTCAAGTTTACAAGGTCAAGCATCATTCAGCCTTCTGTATGTTTGAGATTTTAGTGATAAGAATGTTTCTGAGTACCTTTTCTTTCATAAACTCTATCTTGATCGCGTATTCTTTCTTTCTTTTTCTTTTCTTTGTATACACATGTGTTTTAATTTTACGTATCGGGGGTTCTAATGATTCTTAATCAATGTTTGGGGGTGATAATGATAAATGATTATCCTTGTTTCATTTGATATGCGAACTGATTATGGTGCCATTATCCGTAGGCGACATTTCTTATGAGATTTTGGCATGCGATTGGAAGGGAGATGTCGCTCTAGTAACTCTACACACTATCAATATGTCAACTGTGGACTATACAAAGCTCTTCATGGAGTATGAGATTTGAGTCTCCACTTGATGCAAAGAGCTGTTAAGAGTAAGGTTCTAATGATTAAATCTGGGCGATATATTTTTTATGATTTAGAAACCAAAACAACAGTTGTTCAGAAATTTGACAGCCCACTTTCGGCTCACTACTATGTGGAAAGCTTAGTCTCAGTCAAAGGGTTTAATATTGGAATTTTATAGATATAAACACATAAAATTCATATAATATATTTTAAAACATGCGGAATAATTCTAGGATATAAACATCACCATTTAATTATTAAATATTTATGAATTAACGGAATACCTGGATCCATACTCGGTGAGCGCAATGCTCGTTAAATACCTCTTAATTAGTGAATTTGCTAGCATAAATTCATCCTTATGTGTTCATGAAAAATTTGAACTCTTTCCTTTATCAACAAAAAAACTTGTTGTCTCGCCGAAATATGGCAAGCCAGATTTTCCAATCATATGGATAATAAGATAGAATTTGTAAGGTATTACAAATGTCTACACGGCACCCTTTTCCAAAATAGTCATTTCAGCCAAATGGATTTTTAATGGCATCCAATAAAGTCGGAATCAAAAAATACCAAATGATCTCCAAAAATTTGATTTCCGATAATCGAGCATAAAATCATTTTTGTTCTCTAAGAAAATTTTATAAACCCTTTCGGATTTTTCAAAATAAACCATATCAATGTTAATTATTTTCCAAAATATTCTGTAAAGCGATATCCAAAAGTTTACATACTTAAGCATACAAAAGACTTCCAAACATAAGTAGTCTTTTGCATATATTAACTGTATACTCATTCTTAGGGCACTAAATGAGTTAACCTTAATTGTCTTTAGTAATAGAATGCTCCCAATGAACTTACGGTATCTACAACTATCAACTTTATTTATCCCAACACCAAATGGTATAATAACTTAATGATAATTATATTACCATAAATAAGGAGCCATCTCAAACGAGTTTGAATGCCACAATGATTCTAAAGATTTTTTCAATAACCAAAGAGAAAAATAACTTTATAATGAATGTCTTTATTTAGATGGAGATTTTCAAATAGACATACCAAATATCTCTCAATGTTGTCATTGAAATCTTTTCAGTTTTAAATTCATTTATGACCAATTAGACTCAAACATTGACAACTAGACGAGATTCCAAATGTCAATGTTATTTTCATCTAATGTACCTAATGGCCAATTATGAGATTGTTGAGTTTGCCATTAGACGGTGAATCTATAAATGTTACTTTGGTGATCCAAAAATTGCATATTGAACAATGTTACGAAAGAATCATTGTCAATTACAATTGTAGTAGGATATCATAATCATTACCAAAGATAAAACCAATCACCTTTTCTCCCACTCAAGCTCAACTCTCTCAAATAAACTTTATATTCCATTACAAAAGATCTTCTAAAGTTCTTAACAAAAGTAGTAACTTGCATTCTTAAATCCAAGTTCTGTTAGAAACCCGAAAGTCTTACTTTAGTTGGATAACCCCAAATATACAAATATCTAAGAATAGAATTTTGCATAACCAATATCCATATGGGGATTTAGTTTGCTACTACTTAGTTTAGAACTCTAATAGGAATTAATATTGTATTATCAATCGCTTCTCCAAGATTTACAGTAAAGAAAATAGACGAAGCATATTTCTTACCATATCCATAAAGATTATATGTTTTGTACATATGAAAAGACATGCAAATAAGAGGCATTGTCGACATAGATAATGAAACTATAATATTTGAATATAGAAAGAGATAAAATTTAACTGTAAGCTCTTTCAGATTCAAATGACTTTAATCAATGGCAACTTAAACCCATATAGCCTCAATTACATTTGTTTTGTCACAGTCCTGTATAGATGTATCTTTCAACATCACTTGACCATTGACTCCACAATTAGAAACATTTGCACTGTAATATTTTGTGAGAAATTACTTAAATGTACAAAAAATTATTAAGATTAAAATGAGAAGCGTACTTAGAACATTCCCACTATCATGCACAAAAATTAAAAAAAAAATTGAATTCCTTATATTATTACTTTTTCATTCCAAATGTGGTGTCCTACTGCAACTTATTATGAGGGATAAATGCAAATCGAGTACTTATATATTTTCTCGTTTAAATCATACCGTCGAGAGAACATACATTTTCTAATGTACTCCTAAATGTTCCACATTCCTTGGTGAAACAATAATATAAGAAATTAATAGTTTCAACAAATATCTAGAAAGAACCTTTTGCATTATTAACCTCATACTTAATGCCCTAAATATTATCTGATAATCAATGCCACAAGCACATAAGATTCAGTATTGGAAAATAACTTAAAATAAAGAGGAAAAACAATTTAGAGAACAAAATCAAAATGTTTACAATTAATATTTATGTCGTAACACAAAATGAATTATGGGAAAATGAACCAAATGGGGACACAATACAAGGAACCTAGTACAACATTAATCTCGTCGAAGGACAGAAAATTAACTGCAGCGGTATCCTTGTTGCAATGATCAAACACTAATAATAACTTCTATCAGACAAAGTCTATCGAAGGACCGATCAATGCCTACATGAAAAGAAGAAAGATGTAATTATCACGTGTTTATCATCACAGGTGCTTTGTTATTTGGCAAGGTTATGTCAGACCAAATGGTCGATCATAACTCGCATAAATAATTTCACACTATCATCTACAAAAAATCAATAAAGTTTATCTCCACAGCAGAGGTTGCGAAGGCTACGTGTTATTTGATTAACCAAAATGAAAATTACTAGACCAATTGAGTAAGAACAATTCATTGTTACTCAACTGAACAACGTTAAACGTCGTCCCCTATAAAATACATATGGATTGAATCCAACTTTATTTTGATTTAAAACTTAAATAACTGAAATGTTCTTGAATTAAATTTAAAACAAGCTCAAAACCCAAAAATTAACTTATTTTGAATTTAGGACCCAATAAATTAGGCCAAAAATCCATTCCTTTATGTAGAATAAATCTACAACAACAACGAGCCTAATAAAATAAGCTCAATATAACCATAATTGGATTTGAAACTAAAACCATAGTAGGACTCAAGTTCATAGCTTCTAACTGAATATGGGTTATGTTTTTATAGATTAATTATCGAATAAATTCAATAATAATTCAATCTGCATGGGTTGAATGAATTTCACCCTTAACCCATTTTCACATTCTCAAGTTCATAATCCAAAATCCCTTATATGAATTGAGCCGAACATAAACCCAAAATTCAAACCTTATAAGGATTTCAAGATCAACATAAGTTAATCTCAATATCTAACTTTAATTTAGATTAAATGAAATTGAGTTTAACGCTAATTTAATTTGAGTCCAAAAATATAATTATATATGAACACGAGTCCATATTTACTGTATTTGAACTTAATAAAGTCCATTAAATAAAATTAGACTTTAAAATGCAACTTTATTTAGGTTTGGGCCTCATGTACTCATGAATGTGAATTAAATTCACAACATATAGACCAAGTTCAATATATATAAAATTTAAGTTAAAATCAATTTGTAATTTGAGCCAAAACTTGAGGATAATCTAAATATCAAAATATTAGTTCAAAATCTTCCCCACATTAAAATTCAAATTGAGAACTATTGTAAGTTAGCAATGTAGCATTATCGGCCAAATTGTATCAAAATGAAGAGCCGATCACAATTCGCTTGACTAAAGCTCACATTACCATCTATTTAGTTTTTCAGAAAATCGCTCTCTACATCAGAGGTTACTAATGTAACTTGTTGCTTTGATTGATCTCATTGAAAACTACTAAATTACTCAAATAAGAATATTTAATTATTCTCCAATAGAATATATCCTCAATTTAATTTTAATTAAAGTCTAAAATCAAATTAGACCTTAATGTATTAACTTTATTTGAATAAAAGCCTTAGAAAACCAAATTAGGCTTGAATCTAATAATGAGTATAAAATAAAAACACCAAATTTAAATTTAAAATTAATGAGTACAGCATAGCTAAAGCTGATGAACCTAAATTATGCAATTCATGGCCCATGATAACTGAAAATGCAAAGTAAGCCCCAAATAGAAGAATATTTACTCAAAGTACCCAATCAAACATAAAGTGAAATTAGGTCTCAGAATTAATTACAGAATGACCCACATAAATTCGTACAGACTGCATTAAGGTCCCAGAAAATTTAATATTTAATAAAATCATCCCAAATAATCAAGAAACTACAAACAGGCCCAAACAAATGAACAAAATTCAAATCAGCCCCAAAATCCTAAAATTGTATCCCAAAACACCCTCTTCTTCGACAAGAAACCACCACCGCGCCGTCCAGCAGCTCACGGCTTCTGCGGCCAACGCCGGTCGGCATCCACGAAGGGGAACATCCATTGCCGATGGAGAACGGTGGATGAATAGCCCGCGATTAGAATCGATAGCCCACCCGTCGCACGCCGTCAGCCATTTCGCCGTGAAAACGACACCTTAATCCTTCACCCAGACTTCCGGTGACCAATACCAAACAACCATCTCGAAAAAGATGCGATAATTGGAGTGACACTGCTGGTTCCCAACGGGCCGCCCTCGCCTTATCGACGAGGACAACCAGTGCCTGACCGGCGTAATTATGGTAGAAAGGCCAAAAACAATCGACCATCCACCTTACACCGCCAGCCACCTCGTCATCTCCAGCCCAACAACATGAAACCATCATCCTCATCCCTCCCTTGCCCAGAACCCTTTCACAAAATTTTGCCGCCCAAAGTACCGCCGCCCAAAGTACCAGACATAGGATGGGAAGCGCGGCGCCATAACCATGTAGTTTTTATATAGTTGTCAATTATGTTATCTCATAATCTCCTAAATTGATACTATCAGGTATCTACTCATTAAGTTCATATCAAATTTCAGTATTCATAGGACTCTTACGTTAATTAGAGTACTTAATTGAGTCCAACAATAATAATAACATAATGACAAATATAATTGCAATTAAAATATATTGCCTACTTCAATTGGAAATTAATAAATTTCCAACATTCAATCCCATGGAGCAGGGGAAGGATATGGCACCAAATGTGAAAGTCGTCTCTGGCTATTAGGTAAGCCTTCATGTCTGCCGCGATGAAAGGTTTCTGTCAAATTAATGGATTGACAAAAATAACCATTCACCCTTCTCAATCACCGCTTAAGCCTAATGGCAAAAAAGGAACAACAAAAAAAACAACCCGTGAAACTGTCGAGCATAGCATCTCTTCATCCTACTTTCAAGTTCTATTTCAGAGGGGGGAAAACCAACACTCCTAAAGAATGACGCAAAGGAATCAGGTCAGTTAAAAAAAATTATTTTGATTAGCAACGAAAGGCTTAGTTAAGACTGATTGCAGTCAAAAAAAAATTGTTTTGATGTGATATGCCATTAATTCATATTTTTGCCCAAAAACTAGCCTTACGTGTTCTCAATGGTGATTTTTAGATATACGAGAAGCTATTAAAAATGATGGAAGGTAGAACATTTATTTTGATGGAGATATTGAATTAATATTTTTCTGACTTTCGTTCTGAATTTTAGTTATTTTTGACCGGTTTCTTCGTGTTTTTTTCGCGTTTAGTTTTATTTTTATTTTCTCATGTTTATGGTGTCTGTAGAATTTGTGAATCAAATTATATTTTCAATTATAACTTGAATTAAACTTTCATGGAGTGAGAGAAAAAATAACTGTTTTTGAAACTATTTCTATATTTCTGTGTAAGTTATTACAGAGAATGAAAGACGAAACCTATTTATAGTATATTACATTTTTTATATTCTTAATTGGGCCGCCCGAGGATGCGAGCTGCTGAGTATGATGGATGCTTCACAGGGGTATTACTAAATACGTCTTGCAAAGGAGGATCAGCCCAAGGTGAGTTTCGTTACATCTACAAGGACGTATTGCTTCATGTCTATGCCCTTCGGCCTGAAGAATGCTGAAGCGACCTATCAGAGATTGGTGGGTTGAATGTTCAAGGACCTGTTGGGGTCCACTATGAAAGTTTACGTCAACGATATGTTGGTCAAGAGCAAGAAGGCCGAATCACATGTGGAGGATTTGAGAAAAACATTCATTATACTAAGGCGGTACGGGGTGAAGTTTAATCCGAAGAAGTGTGCATTTGGTGTGCGGTCCGGAAAGTTTTTGGGATACATGGTGACAGAGAGAGGTATTGAAGTTAATCCGGAGAAAGTGCGAGCTGTTTTGGAGATGCCACATCCTCAGACGATACGCGACGTACATGTACTGACAGGTCGCATTGCAGGCCTTAATCGTTTCATTTCCAGGTCGGCGGAGAGGGGTGTCCCCTTTTTCAGGGCACTACGGAAAGGGTCCAAGTTTGAATGGACAAAAGAGGCAGCGGATGCGTTTGAGGAATTGAAAAAGTACTTGGCTGAAATACCATTGTTGGCTAAGCCGAAGCCTGGAGACGACCTGATCTTATATATATATCAGTTGGGGAGGTCGCTGTGAGCTCGGTGCTAATAAGGGAGGAGGCTAGAACTCAAAAACCTATCTATTATATCAGCAGGATGCCACGAGGAGCCGAGTTGAATTACTCCGAGCTAGAGAAAGGAGGATTTGCGCTGATTTGTACAACAAGGAAATTACAGCCGTACTTTTTTAGCCACAAAGTGAGAGTGCGTACCAATTTAGCTCTCAAGCAGGTCCTGAGTAACCCAAATGTGTCTGAAAGATTGGTGAAGTGGGTTGTGGAGTCGAGCGACTATGATGTGGTGTACGAACCGAGGGTAGCTATCAAAGCGCAAGAATTGACGGATTTTTTGCAGGAGATGGTGCGCCCATCTAATTCAAGTGGCGAAGTAAAGGAATGGAGGTTGCATACCGATGGCTCGACTCTGGTATCTGGGGCAGCGCTGGGTATTGGGTTAACCAGTCCGGAAGGAGAAAATTTGGAGTTCGAAATTAAACTGGGTACAAAATATCTAATAATGAGGCTGAGTATGAAGCGGTGCTCCAGGGTATCAAAATGGAGGGCGATCTGGGAGCAAGAAAGGTATGGGCATACACGGATTCCCAGTTGATAGCTCGTCAGTTCGACGGCTCTTTTGAAGCTAAGGAGGAACGAATGGTCGTATACCTAAACAAATTACGGGAAGAGGTAGCACGCTTTGAGGAGTTTAAACTAGAGCACTTGCCACGAGCTGAAAATACTCGGGCAGATCAGCTCGCTCAGATAGCAGGTGCACTAGGGATTTGTGATACTCGAAAAATCACGCTGATGGAGTTGAGTTATAGTAGTGTGGAAAAAGGGAAAGAGGTTATGGAGCCCGAAGTTAAGGATGATTGGCGTACACCTATTTGGGATATTCTACTTAAGGCAAAGGAGGGTGAAGAAAGATTGACAACAAAGGAGGCTAAGACAGCGGCTCATTTTTGTGTGATAAACAAGGAGTTGTACAAGAGGTCGCGCTTCGGACCTTTTTTGAAATGTTTGGCTAAAGAGCAGGGGTTGGAGGTGCTAAAAGAGATCCATGAGGGGTATTGTGGTGATCATGCGAAGGGAAAGGCGTTGGTTGGCATAACATTGCGGGCTGGCTTCTTTTGGCCAGGAATGAAAGGTATGGCTAGCGACCTGGTGAGAACGTGTAAAAAGTGTCAGATGCATGCTCCGGTTATTCATATACCAGCTGAGGAGATGATGGTTATGAGCTCTCCGTGCCCGTTTTCACAATGGGGAATTGATATTGTGGGACCTTTTCCAAAGACTCCGAGCAATAAAGAATATCTGGTGATGGCAGTTGATTATTTCACAAAGTGGGTGGAGGCTGAAGCGGTTATGGGCATAGGCGAGCAGAATATGATGGATTTTATCTTTGACAATATTTTTTGCAGGTTTGGAGTTCCACAAGTGTTGGTATCTGACAATGGAACCCAGTTTAATGGGCAGAAAATTCGAGATTTGTGCAAGGAGATGGGGATGAAGCAACGATTTGCTTCTGTGGCACATCCCCAAACTAACGGGCAAGTTGAGGTTACTAAGCGCATCATTGTGCAGGGTCTTAAGTTATGATTGGAAAAGGCAGGTGGGCTGTGGGAAGAAGAGCTCGCGTCGGTCTATGGGCTTATCGAACAACTCCTCGAACTTCTATGGGGGAGTCGCCGTTCAGTCTGGTCTATGGGATGGAAGCTGTTATTCCAGCGGAGATAGTAGGTGGATCGCAGTGCTTAGCAGCATTTAGTGTGGAGGAGAACGAAATGTTGGCTCGGGGAGCAATCGAAATAATTGATGAAATACAAGATAAGGCTGCGGCACGGGTCGAACATTACAAACAAAGGATACAGGCTGATTTTAACAAACGGGTTAAGTATCGCTGTTTTCAGGTAGGGGATTAGGTATGGAGGCGGGTTGATGCACTGCGCATGACTAGGAAGCTGGAGCCAAATTGGGTTGGGCCATTCAAAGTGGTAAAAGTGTTACGAAGAGGAGCATATATACTTGAAGATGCAAAAAGAAAAGTTCTACCTAGGAGCTGGAATGTGTGTCACTTAAAGAAATATTACGCCTAGAAGGGCGGGCTGATGATGTTTTACCCTTCGGGGCGGTTATGGTGTTTTACCCTTCGGGGCGGTGATGTATTTTACCCTTCCTTGCGGGCTGTGTACGTTTTACCCTTCGGGGCGGTGATATGTTTTACCCTTCGGGGCGGGCTGTGTACGTTATACCCTTCGGGGCGGGCTGTGTGCGTTTTACCCTTCGGGGCGGTGATGTGTTTTACCCTTCGGGGCGGGCTGTGTGCGTTTTACCCTTCGGGGCAGTGGTGTGTTTTACCCTTCGGGGTGGATTGTGTGTGTTTACCCTTCGGGGCGGTTGTTTTATTACCCTTCGGGGCGGGCTGATCATGATGTACCCTCAGGGGCGGATATCTTTATATAATAATACTTGGCGAGCTATTTTCAGGATTTTAAAATGGTTATGTTGCTTTATATGTGTTTGGGACGGATATGCTTGACTTGCGCATCTTTATTACATTATGGTATTCCTAGGTTATGGATGGTTATGTCCTCGTGAATTATTATGTCTAACTTATATCTACGAGCTTGTTTTAGCTCCGTTGGAGTAGTTGTGAGTTATGGATTTATTGTTTTGGTATTCATGGCCCTAAGGAGGGGAGAAGTATGGTTGCGATGGGTTATGGGTTCGCGCGACCTATGTTAACTAATAGGTTTATTTTATACATGGTTTGGTTTTTTATATGGTGTAAGTTGCAGGATTATGTATGGTTCAAAAACTGAAGAGCTATGCATATAATAAAATTGGAGTTGTTCATATAAGAATAGATTAATATTGTTCCTAAATTCTGCGAGCAAGATACAGGTCTTAAAATTAAGGAAGCAGTAAGTCATCAGGTCACGCTAGGCCCCGGGGCAGGAACAACATCTTCCAGGGGAACATCCAGCTCGGAGGTCAACCGGGCAGACAGTATAGCTCGGCCCTGGCATGATAGCCCCCACTTAGCATCGAGGGGCTGCTTCATGTCGCCTTTCCAAGTACTGAAGGGAGACAGCTTGTTGATGATGGCTTTTACGTCGGGATCATATGCGATGTTCATGGCTGCAAGCTGGTCTATGATTATCCCTGCGGCCTTGTAGACCCATTCCCTGCTGCCCACAGTCATTTTGCCGAAGTACAAAGTAGATTTCCTAAAATCCTTAATCAGCACCTCTCAGTAAGCACCCATGAAGTTCTGACCCACCTCGCTCATTAAAAAGGTCTGCCGACCTTCACTAATGCCTTGTTCGCAAGCCACCTGGATTTATTCTTCTTTAACCTGCACGTTCTCTTCAAGGTTCTGAATCTGTTCCTTGAGCTCATTAGTTATGCGAGCTGTCTCGTCCTTCAGGCTGTTTACTTGGCTTTCAGAATACCATTCTCCTCTTCACTAGCGCTCAGTTGTTTGCGGGCCTAATCTAGCTCTCCCTTTGTTAATGAAAGTTGTTTTGTTTGCTGCTCAACTTGTGTGCTTAGCTCCTCGCACGTCTTCTGCAAGTCGCTTTCTGCGGAACGGGCTGCAAGTTGGGTGGATATGGTGGAATACAGGGTATTCAGCTGTATAAACATGCAACAAAGAAAGGGGTTAGTGATTGAATACTGTTAGATCGTTTATCTAAGTGCCAGATTTGAGATAATGTGAATTCCTGAGTAAGCGTGCGTTCCTGGAGAAGTGCTTTTATGGAGGACTCATCCTCACAATTGGCCAAATACTTCTCCAAGTTTGGAGATCCGGATGAAGAGCCGCCAAAGGTCTTGCGGAGACGTCTACGCTTCGGATCAAGGGAGCTTGGTCTCTTAGTAGCTGGTCTAATTATTCGCTTTCCCTTTGAGGATTTTCTTACTAGTTGCGCTTCTTTCAGCTCGTCCTCAACCTCTGGGTCAGTTTCCGCTACAAGTGCTTCGTTTAGCACCTCATCTACGTTGATGAGAGGTGAGGGTGCTGAGGTGACCTCGAGGTGTGGCTCGGTTTGTGCCATGACTTCCACTGAGCTTTACGAGATGCAGGCATCGATAAATGCATCTGAAAATGATAAGAGAGTGAGTTAGCATTATTTTGTGGTTTTCCGGGGTAGTGGTGCTATATTTTATAACGCAGGAGACCTACCGAACTCTGATCTGGTTATTGCAAGGTCTGGGTCGACTGGATGAGAGTCGATGCCTACGATTCGAAAAACTTTGGACCGGCTGGTGAGTAGCACCACGTCGAACGGGCGCTTACTCCATTCCTCTAGCTGGTCAGAGTATCTTTTGTACAAGATGGGTAAGTGTTGGGGGCTAGGAAGTCTGACTTGTTTTGGGGTGTGGTATTGCAGCTCGGACGGAAAGGGCCATTCCTTAGTATTGTGAATAAAGAAGAAATTATCCCTCCAGTCAGGAACCTTATTTAAGGGGTTCACTAAGAATCGGGCTTTGCCAGTGCGAGTAGAAAGATAAAAAGAATGTCTCGGGTATTTTACTTGAAAACAAAAATGGAAAAAGTCGGGGCCAGGCTGAGTGTTATAGTATGTGCATAATATAATATAGCCCACTAGGAGTTTCATGGAATTGGGAGTCAATTGTAAAAGGGGGACTTTGTACAAGTGGGAGATCTCAATATAGAATTGGTGTGGTGGGAATCTAAGTCCTGCTCTAAGTAGCTTGTCAAAGAGGGTTATGTGATCTGGGAGGGTTTCATGGAGTCCAAGTGCAGGATGTCGGGTAAGACCATTCTAGAGGTTTCGGGGAGGTTGAGGGTTTGTTGGAATTCTTATAATTTTTCTGGGTCGGGGAGTAACCAGTAGTTATCCTTGACCGCCCTGGTCGTTAGAGGTGGGGAATGCAGGTCGGTAGCATTTATGGAGGGTGCTAGAGTTACAGGGTTTTCTAAAAAATGTTCGCTCGGTGGTGGGTTACTAGGTTTGTGCAAAGGAATGCCCTCTGGAATATTTATAAGGGTTGAGTGGGCAGAAGAGCGGTTTTCTGGTGTATGTTCTAAGAGAGCTGGGGCGTCGGTGTGAACCCTAGTCTGGGCTTCTAGCTCCAACCAATTGACATCGCCTTCTGGCTTGTCACGGAGTCCGGAGACAGGAGAGGAGGGCTGGTTTTGCCTTCTCTCGAAGATGTAAGGGTTTTCAGTAGGATTGGAGTCGGGGGAAAGGTTTGAATTATGGGAGTTTGGGTTGGAAGATGCTAATTTCGTCATTAGTTAAATATCGTGGAGGGAGAAAGCAATAAAGAAACACAGCAACTCAGCAGATGCAATACGTATGTGAATTGAAATCAATTAATAAAAGAGAAAGAACTGGGGACTTACCCATTTTCAGTATCGTGGAGGTCGGTGGTGAACTGTGAGCTGCCAATAATTTTATATAAACCTGAGAGTATGCGAGCTTTGTTGCAGAGCGAAAATGGCGATATTTTTTCAAGTGTTTTCTGTAAAGTGCCGAATGAGGGGAGATGGAGGGGTTTTGTGTGTATGGGGCGGCGTAAAAAGTAGATGGGACAGATAGGAGAGGGAAGTTGGTAGGGTTTCAAGGAATGTTTTGGGCCTTTTGTTTTAGGCCCACGGTGTTTATTATACTATGTTTCGACCCAAGATATGACCGACGTCAAGAACAACGCCTGGAACCTTGAACACCCTTTTTGATCTGCACACAGAAACACGTTAGAAAGGGCCATCGGTGGTTTTCCGGTGGAAACCTCTCCGATGCTTAAGTCAGTAAAGCGTATGAGGTTTCTCTTAGCAAGCAAAGAAGGAATGCACAAAGAATGACATAACTCTCTCAGCCTTGGGGCTGAGATATTTATAACTTCTCCTAGTGGGGACCCCAGCCGGGATCTCAGGAGCATGTGCCGCGAATCTCGGGCCATTGGACAACCAATTCTAACAAGTGGTCCCGCCTGTCCCACTTGTCTCCTCATTAAGAATCAGGAGAACAGGTCTTCCCTATTCCAGCTCTTCCTATCTTTATCACCTCAGTTCTGTCTGTAGGACTTTTCTTGTAAAGATCAGATCAGGAAAAATCACGGGCCGTAACCATTCTCCCTTGAAATCAGCTCTTTCTAGAGGCCTAGCCAGACCTTTCCTCAGACCGAGCTAGTCTTATTGTGTCTTTTTATTCCCGTCACTTCAGATCAGGTCTACCCCAAATCAGGTCTGGCCTATCTATTGCCCCATCAACTCCTACCCCCCACAAGTGTTGGGGTAGAGCTGTTATATCCCAGGGGTCTCTGAAATAAATGAGGTCCCATATGTTTATTACTACTCGTACTTGAACGGGTCCCCAAAAATCCGCCTGACAGCCAGGCCTAATTATTGGCATTAGTGGTGCCGGTTTATTTCCCAAAGCGGTTACCATACCTTCACGCCTTCCCAAGTACCACCACGTTATCCCTACTCTAGGACGGTTGACTCTCCAGCTCACCGCCTAGGGTACTGTTCCCCTGCCAACATTAAATGAGAGGATCCCATCAAATCCCGCCTTTATCGATTTCCGCTTTTTGAATTTGTCTTACTCTCTCTTATTCCCGCTGGCCTTTTAATTTCTCTCACATTCATATTCTTATTTTCAAAACTTTTCTGGATTTTCTCTGTTTTCTCTCTGATCTTTCCGGTGGACTTCCCAACTTGAAATCCCCCCCCCCCCCCCAGTTTATCTTCTCCGGCAAAACTCCTGTAAATCAGGTACTCTTTCAGTCCTTGCTCTTTTTTTATTTTCCCAGTAATGGCGTCACCTTCCTCTAGGGTTCCCCCCTCCCACCACTTCTCCGGCGAGGGAAGTTTCTTCTTCCCTACCGCCCACCGCACTGGAGGCGATGGAGGTTTCCTCATCTTCGCCGTCCGCCTCTCCAGCGGCGGCGGTAATTTCTTCTTCTTCTTTGTCTTCCTCCGCGGCCCTGATGGTCGTCTCTTCCTCCTCCGATGGCCTAGAGCACCCTCCGTTGGTACCTGACCACCCCAGAATCCCCTCCATCCTTAGCGAATGGATAGTGGAAGAGATCCGTTATAAGTATAAAATCTTTGATCCTTATGATCTTCACTGCCCTCCGACGGGTATCCTGGTTTGCCAGGCGCCGGCCGGTTGGTTAACTTTTTATATTGATCAATTTCAAGCGGGCCTGCGTTTACCCGTAAGCCCTCAAATTTTGGAGATAGCTAACGTATAACGGATCCCTATCTTTCAATTCACTCCCGATTCCTTCCGAATCATAGTCTGTTACAATCTAGCCATGCGCTACGCAAGTCTGGTTCCAACAGCTCGTACTTTCTTTCAGCTCTTCCAAGCGAAGAGCTCTTTCCCAAGCTGTTTCTACCTTACAGCCAGTCCTGGGGTCTATTTTCTTTTCAAGTTGCCCACCTCCAACAAGGATTGGAAAAAGAAATTCCTCTTCACCTACTGCAACAGGGATTAGGGTTTCGACCCTAAGCCCATCTAGAAAATGCCTTCCTATCCTCCCCTTTCCTCAACAGATAGACCTCACTATATCCAAAAGGTAATATCTACCCTTAACGAGAACCCTATTAACGTTTCTGAGCTCCTCCAACCTTCTGTTTTTGATCTTTTTAACGAGAAAGAGGTGGAGACAAGTCCTTTGCCCCCAGAGATTGGTAAAAAGAATTTGTTATCTTAGTTTTGTCCAATTATGTTCTGGGTTCTCATCTCTCACCTTTCTACTTCTTATTTTCAGAAAACATGATGCGAATGATGTTTGAGGCTGCGTCGAAGAAAGGGGGAGAAGCCGCCCCAGAGAAATCTACTCCCGTCACGGGCTCATCCTCGGCTCCCCAAGACCTAGGTCCCCGACCTGTCCCGATTCTGAGCTCTAGCCCTGTCAGGCCACCTCCTGCCATAACCAGAGGTCCTTCCCCTAGTTCCGAGGAGGACACGCTCCCTATATCCAAGAGACCTTGTACCACTCGGAGTAGCGCAGTTGTCCCCTCCGTACCCCCTATCACTCGCAGTGGGCCAGCTCCCATCAACTCCATCCTGAATTGTTCAAGGGAGACGGCCCTCCAATATATGTGCAGACAATCACTGCCGGCAGACCTGGCAGTCTTGGAAAAGATGAATGACCGGGAGCTTCTGGATTCCTGGTGTCAGGATGAAGCTAGGGTAAATGTTTTTTCTTTTTGACTTTTTTCTGTCCTCCTTGCTTTAGTTTTAACTCTTCGTTTGATGATTAAGTGATTAACGTGTATTTTTCTTGATTTAAGTTAGTATTTTATTTAGTTTATATTATTGTTTTTGGTATAAGTTGGATAAAATGAGCTTATTTTCGTATTTTCTAATCTCCAACTATTTTATTATGTTTTTATTATAATTATTTAATTTTATGTTTATTTTAAGTGTTTTGAGGTATTTAGGTTTGGACGTAGTCAAGGTTGGGCCAACGATTGGAGTTTCGGCGAAAACGGGGCACGATTTGAAGAATTTAGAACTGTCAGACTTTCTATAACGGATTTTTACCTGTAACCACGTTCTAGAAAGTCCTGGCCGACCACAACTCTCTGTAGCGTCGACCCAAGGTGCATCGACTGACGCCTGCCGATGCGTCCTGCCGAGCGCTGCCGAGACCTGCCGAGCCACGCCGGGCGCCTGCCGAGACCCCCTGCCGAGTCTGTCGGGGCGCTGCCGACCACTGCGCGCCATGCCTGCCAAGCCCGCTGAGACCCTGCCGACCACGTCTGCCGAGTGCTGCCGGGCGCTGTCGGCCGAGCCCGTCGAGCGCTGCGCGCGCCGGCCGAGCTGCACGCGTCGACGCCGAGCATGCGTGCGTCAATCGAACGCCCGATCGACGTGACGGCCCTAGAATCGTAATTTTTAAGGTTTCTTGTGCGCCAAGTCATAAAATAACTATATATACCCTTCATACCTCGATTATATCAGATATCCACAACCAAAAACACTACCTAGGGTTGAGAAACTTATTTTCAACACCCTACAACATATTTCCAAGATCTACGTCGAAGATTCAAGGTTCGAAGCACCAAGACGAAGACGTTCGTTCAAGTTCCGATTTTTCGACGAAGAGCAACCACCAACAACCCGATTTCCCAGCAATCTTTCAGCACCTTTAGCTACTTAATAAGTCTCTAAACTCTAGTTATTCCTAGTTCAATTCTAGACAATTCATGTTTAAGTATTTCGTTTGAGTTTTTAGTTTCGTTTATTTATTTCGAATCGTTTGAACCATTGAATCGCTGAGCCTTTGAAACTTAGAATTTAATATTAATTAGTCGCTGCGTTTATTCTCGTGTTGATGCTTGGTGATGATTTGTTCATGATTAATTTAATTATTGCTTTAGTTTTGATAATTAGTTGATAATTGGTTATTGCTATGTTATTGCTTGAGAATTTTGAGATTGATCTTATTGTTCTTGAGAATTCATATGTTAGATTTAGTTCATAGTAGTTTGATGCATGCTAGTTAATTAATTTAGAATTTTATTTGCTTTAAAATCCCTAGATTAATAATTCTTAGATAATTTAGTTTTCAAGCTTAGATTAAGTTAATTAGTTAATCATAATTAGTTGATGCTTTTAAATTTATTAGTAGTTTATAATTCCAAAAACCAAATTTATACAAGTTCTCGTGTTAAACATTGTGATTAAACAAACATTAAAAATCCCGAACGTCAGTCCTTGAGAGACGACTCGAGTTAAGCTTGCCAAACCTACACGCGATCCCGTTATTTTGCGGGCGAGCTATTAAATTTCTGACAATTATTTATAAAGTAGGCACACACAAAAGCTCGAATCAAGAAATTGGCGCCGTTGCCGGGGACTGAAATAGGTTTTGATAATGTTTGTTCGTGTTATTTTATGCTTTTCCGTTTATTTGTATAAAGGTTCTTTGTTTGCCACTCGATGCGTTGATGTTGTTTGTTGTTGATGCTAGGACGTCGAAGTCTTAGAAACGAACTCGCTATATATATAGACAACATCGAACGAGTTGGGAGACCGAGAAGACTCTTTCATTCCCCCGACGCAATTAATCGCAATACAAATTCGGCCAACATGTCAAACACTACCCCTATTGGAGGCCGAGGACCAGGAGGAAGAGGAGGAGGACGAACGAATGGTGGCCGAGGGCATGGAAACGAAAACTTTACCCCACCTCGCCACCAACCATATGGGATGCCGCCCACCGATGATCTAAACTTTGGAGACCCACAAGACGACAATCGTCAAGAAGATCCACCGATTCTTGAACCTAATCAAGCGCTTAACGACGGAATCAACCAAAGGATCAATAACGAAGAGAATCAAGAAGGAAACCAGTTCCTCAACGATCCAAACAACGGGGAGCCCCAAGGCCAAGATAATCGTCAAGCAGTGATTCCAGAAAATCAAATCAACCGTCCACAGCACTTTAGGAATCGAGCGGAAGCTCGAGCATACAACGCTCGTGCAAACGAGGAGTTCTTCCGCAACCAAGTTGGTAATGGCGGGCCCCAGCCCCAAAACAACCAACAACACAATGAAAATTTAAATCGGGAGCGAGCACCGAACCGTTTCCATGATAGACGAGGGGGACGACAATATAATTGGCAAAACGATGATATGATGGAAGATGAATACGAGAACGGGTACGAGAATGATGAATTCAACGAAGATGATGAGTACTATGAGGATAGGGAGGACTTGAGAGGTCGTGCCAACTTTGGAGGAAGACGTGCTCCTCGATATCAACACGTCCGAAAGCAAGGTGACCTCGCATGCCCAACCATTGGACCATATAGCTCAGCAATAGTTTTAGGCCAAGCGGCTAGAAACTACAATTTGAGGCCCGACGATTTGAATAGACTACCTTCTTTCTATGGTTTGCCGAATGAAGACCCACTCGAGTTCGTTCGAGAATTTTACATAGCACTCTCTGGAATTCAAGATCGCGGACTCAGTGAAGGACAGCTTAGAATGAGATACTTCCCTAGTACCCTGAAAGATAAAGCGAAACGATGGTTTAATCAATTGCAACCTAATTCCTTAACAAATTGGGAGATGGTTTACAAGAAATTTGTGGGAAGATTTTACTCAGCCCAAACGACGACAAAGTTGAGGAGGGAAATTTCCAACTTCGAGCAATTGGATGGCGAATTGTTTCACGAGGTATGGGATCGATTTAAGGAGCTCCTAAATGCATGTCCACACCATGGTAACAATGACGAAATGGTCAACAATTACTTTTATGAAGGATTATTGCCGAATTTCAAGCAACAAGTGGAAACACGAGCAGGAGATTTTGGGGGCTTAACCGCGGAAGAAGCACGAGATCTTTTTGAATTAATAAGTGACAAGTCGAGGCAAACAAGTTCAAGGCCTCGAAAACTTAGAGTGAATGAGGTTTCAGTTGCGCGAGCGGAGGATGACAAGATCGATAAACTTACAAAGCAAGTGGAGTTGTTGACGAACATGATGATGAAGCAACAATCGCAACCTTCACAAGAGACATGTGGAATTTGTGGAGCATTTGGACATGGAGCGAATGCGTGTTCGGTGACTTTTGACGATGAATCGAACATAGAGGTCAACGCCGTGCAAAATTTCCAACACAACAATTCTGGGCAGAAACCCACAAACCAATTTTCAGGCACAGCGTGATTCTCCCTTTTTCAAGTGGGGTCCTGAGAACCCACATTATGCGCCGATGAAGCCACAGACCGACCCACGGTACCTTCCTCCACCACCACCGCCTACAAAGGGGCAAACGTCAAATCCGGTTAAGCCAGATGATCAATTGTTGGTGTGGCAACAAAATCAAGTGACTGAGACGCTCATTAATAGAGAGGGACTTGTAAAAGTGAATGCAAAGATAGACGACCTCTCAAAAAGAATGAATAGTATTCGACAGTCTCTCCAAGATAGTGCATGATCTTGCTAAGAGTGTGGAGAGGATTGATAGGACGATAGGACAAAATGGCGACTGACATTGCGAGATCAAACAAGGAAAAGGACAAGTTTCCGAGTCAAACGGAGCAAGCCTCAGCGATTAAAGTCCTACGCAGTGGAAAAGTGATCGATAATGGAGTCGAGATAAATGACGGAGGGGATGAAGAGATGACGGAGAGTCCAACGCCGGCATCGCCAAAGGGAGATGAATCCAAGCCGATAGAACAATTGCATAAGACACCAAACCCTTACATTCCGGGATCTTTGAAGGGGAAGCTCACAAACAAGACTCTCACTTCGCCGATAGTCGAAAAAGTTCCGTTTCCAAGCCGTCTTCGACCAGCAAAAGAAAATAAGAAGTTCATGGAGCTTTTACAACTTGCTGAAGAATGTCAACATCAACCTTCCTCTTTTGGATGTGATCAAAATGATGCCGGCATATGTGAAGTTCTTCAAGGAGCTTGCTACAAGACATAGGCGTTCGGAGACAAATCAGTACGTTCCTCTGACGAAGGAGGTGAGTGCGCTATGCAAGCAACCACTGCCTACGAAGGAGAAAGACCCTGGAAGCTTTTGTGTCAATATTACATTGGAGAATGGGCAACAAGCGCGCGGAATGCTTGATCTTGGCGCGGGAATTAACTTAATGCCGCATTCCCTTTATAAGCAATTTGAATTAGGACCATTGAAGCCGACAAGGATGCGTCTCCAATTAGCGGATCGTTCAATTCGCCAACCATTGGGAATTGTTGAAGACGTTTTAGTGAAAGTAGGAGAGTTAATAATTCCGGTAGACTTCGTAGTGCTGGATGTTGGGGAGATGCCGAGTGACGACAAGGGGCATACTATTCTTTTAGGCCGTCCATTTTTGTCTACCTCCCATGCGGTGATTGATGTGAACAAAGGGAGGATGAGCATGTCTGTTTTGGGAGAGACGGTTACTTTTTCTTTGAAAGATATAAATAGTTGCCCTGCACCATTGATGGAAGAAGAAGAATGTTCGTTCGTTGACCCGGTAGATGCATGCGTCCGAGAGCTTAAGAGCATAACGGTTTTGGACGATATGGCAGTCGAGGACGCTGATGATTTTCTAAGTGGGGAAGAGATAGCCGAGCTATTTGGTATTGATTTTCGTGACATTGGAGCGGACCTTGCGACTATGGACCCCAACGAAACATTTGAGAATGAGTTTCAAGCGAATGACATGGTGGAGTTAGGTGATCCACCGCGAGTCGAGTATTGATCGTTGAAACGCGTCGAGCATGCGACGTAAAATGTTGCGCTTCTTGGGAGGCAACCCAAGCGTTAGTTTTTCTTTAATTTTTATTTCGATTTTTTAGTTTTTTTTTGTTTTTTTTATTGTGTCAATTGTCGTGGTGCGTTTATGTGTGTGTTAATGTGCAGGAAATCCGATTTTACGATTTTATCTCCGCCGATCGAGGTCGCAATCCGACCCAATTTAGCCGCAGTCCGTCAACCTTTTGATGAGCCGCAACCCGGCTGATTTAATTCCACACGATGTGCCACCGGGTACTTGCGCGCAACACAATTGACTACAATCGTTTTAATTCAAGACAATTCCAGTCACGTGTTCAAGACGAAGGATTATTGCACAAACATTTTGGAAAGACTCAACTATCGAGTTTTCAGGGATGTCTTCTTATCTCCCTTGCTTTTTTTCTTTATATTTATGGCAATCAGGAGTTTGCCACATTTTTAAAGGGGGGGGTGGTTGAGTGTGAATTATAGTTGAAATTTGTGCAAATTTAAAAATTTTCGTGGGTTTGTAGTGCTAAATTTTACGTGATTGATCACTATTTCTGCGCTGTATTGTGTTTGTATGGCTTGCCTGTCAAAGTTAGCTAAGTATGATTTGAGGTTCTTGTCTTTTGAGCGTGCATAAGTGCATAAAAATTTTCAAATTTATTATTATATATTTGTAAAATGGTACTTGAACGCAATTGATTTCGCAAAACCTTAAAAGCAGTGTCAATTCAAAACTTTTTCATGCAAAAAGCCTGTAAGTAGCCTGAGTGATTATCATCATTGCATGTGCTTGAATGAGTTTTGACTTGAGATCTCTTTGAAATCGCTGTGTGCAGTTGACTTTGAAAATGACGCTAAGGCACATCTACAACCCTATTCCGGCCATATCCATATATTTTAGCCACTATAAATTCTGAGTGAGCCCCTCATAGCTAAATAATCCATGCCTTTAGCCTTGAGTGATTTTATTGAGTCGACCCCTACAACCCATTAAAAGCGTGGGGTAGGAGTTGGTAATTTTTATTGGTTATTAGTGTTTTGGAGTTTTTAAAAGGGATTTATGAATTTTTGTAATAAAGGATCACCGTCCTTCAATAAAAAAAAATAATAAGAAAGACCCCATAAAACAGAATTAGAGGGGATTAAAAGAAAAAAAAGAGAAAAAGAAAAAGAAAACAAGAAGGATGGTGAATTGTGATAGTCATTGCCTATGCGCTTATAAAGGCTTATATTTTATTATTTTGTTATGAAGCCTAATGTTTAAAAGGCAAAGAGTTGAGTTGTAATAAGTGGTTTTGAACTTCAAGTCGGTTTTACGGTTTACGAGTTGAGGAATAGCCTATGTTAAAGGCTACGATATGAGTGTTAAGTGAGGTTTTTCTTTTGTTCAAGGTGAAGCATCTTGCTTCGTGATTAGATTAGTTGGGGGGGTTATTTAGCCACACGACTTATATATTCCATACCCGTCCAAAAAGCCTTACATTACAACCCGAAAAGACCTTTTTCGATTCTTAGTTCGATAACACACTTAATTTGCGATTGATAAGAGATCGGTTTTCCGTTCTTATTTATTGTGCATGTATTTGTATGATTTGAGCGTATACACGTCCTATGCAGCAATGCTTGAGTTCTTTGAGCGAACACCCATAAATATTCCCTTTGTGAGGATGCATGAAATTTGATTTTGGAGCGACAATGTAATACGGGTGGAGTTTTTGACGTTGCGTTGCATGTATCTATATTTTCAAAATTAAGTATGTAGCATAGCACGACTCATTGCTTGAATTCATTTTCATTCTTGTCATACTTTGAAATTAACGTCTGTTCGAGGACGAACAAACAAATAAAGCGTGGGGTAGTTGATTAACGTGTATTTGTCTTGATTTAAGTTAGTATTTTATTTAGTTTATATTATTGTTTTTGGTATAAGTTGGATAAAATGAGCTTATTTTCGTATTTTCTTATCTCCAACTATTTTATTATATTTTTATTATAATTATTTAATTTTATGTTTATTTTAAGTGTTTTGAGGTATTTAGGTTTGGACGTAGTCAAGGTTGGGCCAACGATTGGAGTTTCGGCGAAAACGGGGCACGATTTGAAGAATTTAGAACTGTCAGACTTTCTATAACGGATTTTTACCTGTAACCGTTCTAGAAAGTCCTGGCCGACCACAACTCTCTGTAGCGTCGACCCAAGGTGCGTCGACTGACGCCCTGCCGACGCGTCCTGCCGAGCGCTGCCGAGACCTGCCGAGCCACGCCGGGCGCCTGCCGAGACCCCCTGCCGAGTCTGCCGGGCGCTGCCGACCACTGCGCGCCATGCCTGCCGAGCCCGCTGAGACCTGCCGACCACGTCTGCCGAGTGCTGCCGAGCGCTGTCGGTCGAGCCCGTCGAGCGCTGCGCGCGCCGGCCGAGCTGCACGCTTCGACGCCGAGCCATGCGCGCGTCAATCGACTCCCGATCGACGTGACGGCCTAGAATCGTAATTTTTAAGGTTTCTTGTGCGCCAAGTCATAAAATAACTATATATACCCTTCATACCTCGRTTTTATCAGATATCCACAACCAAAAACACTTACCTAGGGTTGAGAAACTTATTTTCAACACCCTACAACATATTTCCAAGATCTACGTCGAAGATTCAAGGTCCGAAGCACCAAGACGAAGACGTTCGTTCAAGTTCCGATTTTTTGACGAAGAGCAACCACCAACAACCCGATTTCCCAACAATATTTCAGCACCTTTAGCTACTTAATAAGTTCTCTAAACTCTAGTTATTCCTAGTTTAATTCTAGACAATTCATGTTTAAGTATTTCGTTTGAGTTTTTAGTTTCGTTTATTTATTTTGAATCGTTTGAACCATTGAATCGCTGAGCCTTTGAAACTTAGAATTTTATTAATTAGTCGCTGTGTTTATTCTCGTGTTGATGCTTGGTGATGATTTGTTCATGATTAATTTAATTATTGCTTTAGTTTTGATAATTAGTTGATAATTGGTTATTGCTATGTTATTGAGAATTTTGAGATTGATCTTATTGTCCTTGAGAATTCATATGTTAGATTTAGTTCATAGTAGTTTGATGCATGCTAGTTAATTAATTTAGAATTTATTTGYTTTAAAATCCCTAGATTAATAATTCTTAGATAATTTAGTTTTCAAGCTTAGATTAAGTTAATTAGTTAATCATAATTAGTTGATGCTTTTAGATTTATTAGTAGTTTATAATTCCAAAAACCAAATTTATACAAGTTCTCGTGTTAAACATTGTGATTAAACAAACATTAAAAATCCCGAACGTCAGTCCTTGAGAGACGACTCGAGTTAAGCTTGCCAAACCTACACGCGATCCCGTTATTTTGCGGGCGAGCTATTGAATTTCTGACAATTATTTATAAAGTATGCACACACAAAAGCTTGAATCATTAGGCTCAAGCCAAAAAGGCTCTCTTGGATACCCGCGCAACTAGGTCCATGATCCAGTTTGACGTGATCAAGGAAAACAAGGACCTAGTTCTGAAGAACGAGTGTTTCAAGACTCTGGCCAAGGACAGGGGCGTGGAGTTGAAAAAACAGAGGGCGGAACTGGCAGAGCTTGAAGAGGAGCTGAAGGGAGTGAAGAAAGCTCGGGACAAGATGATAGAGATGGCCAGGTCAGAAGTAAAGGATGAAGCTTTGGCGGAGGCTCGGAGCCTGGCAGACGAAGCATTGGCCCGGGAAAAAGAGGAATGGAAGACTAAGTTCTTAAACTCAGAGGAGGGTTTAAGATTGGTTCAGGCAACAAGGCGGAAAACCCGGGAGGCCTTCCTTGGTTTCAAAGAGCTTTTTTCTCTCCTTTTTCCTGAGGCGGTGACATACTACCATCTTGGGCTTGATGAGCAGACTAAATGGGCTCTAGCAAACCCTGAGGTTCCCTTTGACCGGAGTCTGCCTTTGAAGAACCCGCCTGAGCCCACCTCCTTCGCGTATGTTCCGGAGTTAGATCATCTTCATACTGCTGAGGCACCCGAATTCGCGGAATACGTCTTTTCCTTCCTCAAGTCCACTGAGCTCTCAGGGTCTCAACCAGACCTGACTATGACCGTGGTCGATCCTCTTACATCTACACCCTCCCCAACCTTTGCAGGTCTGGGTGAGCTGCCCGGAGGAGCTTCGCCCGGTGCGCTGAACGAGTGAGTGGTGGACCAATTGGCAGCTGAGTTGGACGCCGAGCTAGAGGCCGCGCCTTAGGTTTTCAGAATATGTAAATGCTTTCCTTTAAACCAGACCTATTGTTAGCCTGTGTGGCTGGTCTGGTTTTTATCTTTCTTTTAAATTATACTGAATTTTGAATTTAATGATAATGTCTATTTTGTTGTGTTGCGACCTCTGATCTTCTAAGGTTTCCTGATTTTCCGGAAACCCTAGTACCTTTTGATTCCTTTAGCACGCGCTTTTGTCCCCTTAAATATGTACGTGATTTCATTATTTTCTTTTCAATTTTCCACAAATGGCTTCTTCTCCTCTTCTCGAAGAACTCAACATAGTGAGGCGAAAGAACATTTCTTTGGTCGTCGAGAAATTTAAACTGTCCGACCAGCTGGCCACGCTCAAGGAAAAAATCGGCTACCTCTACCGCCTTCTGGATAGAAAGAGGCAAAAGAAGCGTTTTTACAAGAAGGAGTAGGCTGAGCTCCGCCAGCTAAACCGCCAACTGCAAGAGGAGAGTGCTGACTTGACCGAGTCGGTGAGCCGTGTTAGAAGAGTTTTCGTGGTGTTGAAATAAATCAACGGATTCATGGCTCGGTATTATTGGAATTCGATTCAATTGAAGGTTTCAATGTGTTTCAAGCTTGGAAAATAAAAGGAAAATAAAAACAAAATAATTAAAATAGCTAACTATCCTATAAAATGAAAGTGCAAGTTGGTAGGATGCCTCGTCGTATGCCTCAATAAGTAAATGCAAGCAAGTAATGAAAATAAGCAAGAAAATGCAAAGTTTCACCAAGTACAAGCATGCATGCACAAGGTACAACTATGCATAAAAACTCAAATAATGCAAATTGACAAAAATTGAAAGCATGAATGGATAGAGCAATGAAAATGGACGAGAAAGTTTAAAACTTTAAAGAAAATAACAAGAAATGAAGAGTAGATCTAAGATTAAGCATAAAACAAAGCATAAAAATAAAAGTGCAAATAAAGCATAGCAAAAACTCAAAATCAAGATGATCCAAGAGCCGATCTATGATCTAGATGTGTCACTCATCTAGATTCCATAGCCAATTCATAAGTTTCATCATGAATTCAAGGTGCTAAGACAAAAAGCATGAGATGAAGAAAAATGCATGAAACATGAAAAATAACGTGAAATTAAACGATCTAGGCCTCAATCTATGATCTAATTGTGTCACTCAACTAGATTCCATGGATGATTCACAAGATCAAGCACAAATTCTAATACCTAAGGCAAAAAGCATAAAACAAATGAAGAACAAAGCATGAAATTAAAAGAAAGCTTACTAGAAATTAAATGGAGAATCCAAAAGTTTGATTGAAATTGCAAGGAATTAAAAATCCAAGGGAGTACTTGAATCCTTCTTGAGCTTACAAACCCAAGGCAAAGCTTGAAAATTAAATCTAGAGAGAGAAATTAAGTCCCAAACCCAAGCTTGGGTTGGGAGGAGGTGTTTTACAAAATGAAAGAGAGGTTCTATTTATACAAGTTAATTAGGGGTAAATGGGTCAATTATGACATAAGAGCTTGGATTTCCATGCATTGACCAAATTTGACCCAAAATGGTCAAAATAGACCATTTGGGTCGAGTTGGGCTCGATTGGCTCGGCAAAATTGCAATGTGGCTCGGAGATGGGCAAGATGGCTCGGCGCTGGGCAGGTTGGCTCGGTCGCTGTCGGACAGGCATGGGCGGACACGTGCGGGCATGGCCGAGCGTTCTCGGCAGGCATGGTCGGCAGGCGCGCGCAGTCGATCGACTGGATCGGCAGTCGATCGACTGCTCTCTCGGCAGGACGGGTGTGGATAGTCGAGTTTTGTTAAGTTTTCACTTGTTTTCTCGTTTTGTTAAGTTTTCATACATTGTTTTCTCGTTTTGGTTGTTCTTTTTCGTGTTTCTTGTTGATTTTTATACTTAAAATGGTTAAATGAGTTCAACTAATTTGTGGATGGGGGTTATTTGTGTTAGGTTTTGACAAGAAGGCAAAAAGAAGGTGAAAATTTGGCCCTTGGCTCGATTTGGCTCGAGCCAAGGCGAGTCCCGCGCACAGCTACTCGGCCGCTGCCGAGCGCTGCCGGCCCACGCCGCCTAGTCCACGCGCAGCTGCCGAGACTGCCGAGCGCAGTCGATCGGCTGCCGAGCGGTCGGCTCGACTGAACTCCATAGAGTGGCC
>BMAC01000187.1:726900-767205 GCA_014905375.1 Phtheirospermum japonicum
CGGGATCAAGGCGCTTCTGGAGAGAGGCTGGAGGAAGATGGGTGGATGAGCTGAAATTGATTTTATGGGCATATAGAACTAATCCCAAGGAAAGCACATGGGAAACGCCTTTCAGCCTAGTTTATGGTATGGATGCCGTGGGTGCCTGCTGAGATTAGCATGGACACTCATCGAGTTCAGAATCTTTTCGAAGAACAGAATGAGCTGTTAATTCAAGATGCTTGGACTTGGTGGAGGAGAAACGAGATAGAGTTGCTATCAGAATGGCACATATAAAAGGGCGAATAAAAGTAGCTTACGATAAAATCTGTGGTCCAAAAGGCAGTTCCAGATGGGAGATCTGGTTCTGAGAAGAGCTGATTTGGCTTGATCCCGTGCACCAATATGCGATTGGTGACTTCTACTTGACCGTTAGCCTGGGGATGGTAGACAGATGTGAAATGCTGGTCAATTTTCATCTTCGCACACCAATCTCTAATTCTGGTACCCATGAACTGGGTGCCATTATCTGAGACCAGGATTATGGGGACGCCAAATCTGCACACAACATTTTTCCAATAGAACTTCATAACCGCATCCTCTGTAATTTTTGCCAAGACCTCAGCTTCCACCCATTTGCTAAAATAATCAATCGTTACTATCAGAAATTTCTCTTGGGCAGGAGCCATGGGAAAGGGGACGACCAAATCGATTCCCCACTTGGCAAACAAACAAGGAGAGCTCATCGTCATGAGCTCTTCTGCGGGCTTATGTATCAACGAAGAGTTCTTCTGGCATTTTTTGCATGTACGCACAAAATCTTCTGCCTCCTTTCGCAGTTGTGGCCAGAAGTACCCTGCTCTCAAGATCTTGCTCAATAAAGCTCTGAAACCCATATGGTTGCCACAACATACTTCGTGGACTTCCTTAAGGACCAGGGCTCCTTCTTCCCGGCTCAAGCATCGCAAGAGGGGTTGTCCAAACCCTCTTCGGAACAGCTCTCCTTTGACCAAACAAAACCTGGCAGCCCTGATTCGTACTTTTACTGATTTTCTTATCCTCTGGAAGGTCTCCCTTATTTAGATATGATTTTATGGGAGAGCGCCAGTCATTCCCTTCAATCACCGAGCACACCTGCTCTGTCCCAAACTCTGCGTCTGCTTTCAGTAGGGTAATCACCCTTTCCTGGCAATCCGTAGCTAGCTAGCTACCTTCGCCAAATAATCAGCTCTTTCGTTCTCTTCTCTAGGAATCTGGAGGACCGTCAAGCCCTTCATATCTCTGGAGAGTTCCCTAAACTTAGCCAAATATTTCTGCATACTTTCTTCCCTTGTCTCAAATTCTCCGCTAATTTTCTTGCAAACGAGTTGGGAATCCACCCTAGCACACACCCGCTCTGCCCCCAGGTCTTTCGCCATCTGGATTCCTCTTAGAAGGGCCTCATACTCAGCTGCATTGTTGGACAACGTATAGTTCAGACGTATGGCATACTCTGTAGACACACCATTCGGATCTATCAGGACAATTCCAGCTCCGCAGCCCTGATTTCCGACAGAGCTATCCGTAAAGATTGTCCATTCGTGCTTGTCATCGGAAGAGCTGGTCATTTCCTGAATGAAATCTACCAGTGCCTGGACCTTAATGGTTGTCCTGACCTCAAATATAATATCAAACTCGCTGAGCTCGATTATCCATTTGACCAGTCTTCCTGATGCCTCTGGTCTGTCCATTATGGCCTTCAAGGGCCGATTGGTTCGTACTACTATGCCGTGTGAGAGGAAGTATGGGCGTAGTTTGCGAGCCGTGCCCACGAGAGCCAGCATTGCCCGTTCTATTTCCACATACCTGACCTCTTCATCATGCAAGACTTTGCTCCAATAGTAGTCTGGTCTGGTTTCTGCACCTTGCCTTCCTCTCTAAGCAAGACAGAGCTGACTACTTGCTGTCCAACAGATAAGTATAGGATTAGGGGCTCTCCCTGGATAGGCTTTGTGAGCAAGGTCATGCCAGCCAGATGTTCTTTCAGCATCCTAAATGCATCCTCACACTCGCTATTCCACTGAAATCTGGCCTTCTTTCGCAGGGCTTGAAAAAATGGCAAGATCTTCTCAGCTGAGCGAGAGACGAATCTGCTCAACGCATTGATTCGGCCTGCCAAGCACTGCATTTCCTTGACATTTCTTGGCGCCTGCATGTCCATAATAGCTCTGACCTTTTCTGGGTTAGCCTCAATGCCTTTCTCTGTCACCATATACCCTAGGAACTTTCCAGCTTTGACCCCGAATGCACATTTCTTAGGGTTGAGCTTCATCCCGTACCTCCTCAGGGTGGCGAATATTTCTTTCAGATCTTCTACATGAGAGTCTTCCTTAAATCTCTTGACCAACATGTCATCCACGTACACCTCCATGTTCCGCCCTAGCTGCTCCTTGAACATTTTATCTACCAACCTCTGATACGTGGCTCCTGCATTTTTGAGCTTGAATGGCATGACCACGTAATAGTACGTTCCCTTTAGGGTGATGAAGCTAACTCACTTCCAGTCCTCCTTCGCGAGCCTGATCTGATGATAGCCTTGTGAGGCATCCATCATGCTCAGGAGTTAACAACCAGAAGTGGAGTCGACCAGCTGGTCGATCCTCGGGAGCGGTATGGGTCCTTTGGGCAGGCGTGGTTGAGATCACGGAAATCAATGCACATTTGCCAATCTTCTTGAGTTTTGGGAACCAGTACAGTATTGGAGAGCCATTCAGGAAATTGTATCTCCTGGATATGCTTAGCTTTTAACAATTTCTCCACCTCAGCCTCAATGATGGCCTCCTTCTCAGGCCAAAAATTACGTTTCTTCTGCTTAACCGGCTTCATATCTGGGCTAATATTAAGGCGATGCTCCGTCACCTATGGGTCAATCCCCACCAGATCTTGGGAAGA
Organism: Phtheirospermum japonicum; assembly: GCA_014905375.1. Taxonomy (NCBI): domain Eukaryota; kingdom Viridiplantae; phylum Streptophyta; class Magnoliopsida; order Lamiales; family Orobanchaceae; genus Phtheirospermum; species Phtheirospermum japonicum. The sequence continues at coordinate 729,811 of BMAC01000187.1, forward strand.
CCAGGCAAACACATCGGCATTGTCTCTCAATAGTGCGACCAGGTCTTTCAATACTTCGGGACTAAGAGTCGTTCCTACACGTAGGACTCGGCTCTCATCCCCCGGGACTACTTCAACCAACATCAACCCTTCCTCTCTCCTAACCAGGTCTGGCCTTGGTTGCTCCACTCGAGCCCTCTTGCTCTGTCTCTCCTCCTCACAATTCCTTTTGATACATTTAACATATATCTGTCGTGATGCATATTGATCACCTCTTACCTCGCCTGTTCCATCTCCCGCCGGAAATTTCATTTTCATATGAAAAACCGATATGACGGCTTGGAATTGGCTCAAGGACAGCCGGCCCAGCATTACGTTATAAGAAGAGGGCGCATCTACTACCAGAAAATGCACATTTCTTATCACCCTATATGGCTCCTCACCCAATATCACGAGGAGCCTAACCGCTCCCAAAGGCTTCAGGGCTCCACCAGCAAACCCAACCAAAGAGGTGGTAACCTCTTCCAACTCAACGTCCAGCTTCAACTTTTGGAAACAATCATAGAACAAAATATCAGCGGAACTTCCCGTATCCACAAAAATCCGCCTTACGTTATAATTGGCGATGGTAGCCATTATAACTAAAGCATCCATGTGAGGGCCAGAATGCCATCACCATCCTCTGATCCGAAATAGATATTCGGGGTAGACATCATTTGCCCAACTTCACGCGATTTCTGGACTAGATCTCTCGCAGCTCGAACGTAGCTATGCTGCGTCCGCTTAGAATGCTCTTCCAATTCTCCACCCGTAATCATCTGGATTTATCCATGAATGACCTGGGCCTGATCAGTCCGTCTTCCTTCAGTACGGCCCCTATCCTGATCTCTTTTACTCTGCTGAGACCGGTCATAGCTGCTACGACCAGATCTGGTTTCTTCCTTCCTCATTCGGACATACTCCTTCAGGTGCCCTGCCTGAACCATTATCTCCAGTTCGTCCTTCAGATGAGTGTATTGGTCAGTATCATGTCCATACTCATTGTGGAAACGACAGAATCGGTCAGACCTTTCTTTCCTGGGCTTCTGCGAGTAAGTCTTGGGCCATTTCAGCTCTGGGTGCCTCTCTATTGACTGCAAAGTTTCACCCTACGGCGTTGCCAGAGGGGTATACCTATCAAAACGAGGTCCCCCCAGACAGGTCTGCCTTGGGCTTCTTCACTGCTGCCCTATCTTCTCTGTCATACTTCTTCCTTTTCTTTTCTCCTTCCTCCTTGATTTTCAAGGCCTCCTCCAAGTGAATATAATTTTCAGCTCTCTCCAGAAGCTCTCCGAATTTCATAGCTGGCTTTACAACTAGCGATTGGAAAAACTCACCCCTCCGAAGGCCTTGCGCTAGAGCATTCACCAGCAGCTCTTCGGACACAGAGGGCACCTCTAGCTTCGCCGTTGTAAATCTATTGATATAAGCACGCAGACTCTCATTCTCCTTCTGCTTAAGGCTGAATAGATCCAGTGGCATTTTCTGGTACTTCCTGCAGCTTGTGAACTGGTGCAGGAAGGCCGAGATGAACTCATCAAAATTGCTAATAGAGCGAGGCGGCAACTGGCTAAACCAGAGCTGTTCCGACTTGGTAAAAGTCATCAGGAAGACCCGGCACATGATAGAATCGGAAAATTTATGCACCACTGCTGCTATGTCAAAGCGGCTGAGGTGGTTCCATGGATCTGTGGTCTCGCTGTACTCAAAGCCTAGAGAGCGATATAAAGCCGGTACATCATCGCGCATGACCTCTTCCGTAAACGGAGTGCCTCGCCGCACTGGCATTGTGCCTGTGCCCGTCATCTTCTTCTTGAACTCCCGCACCTCCTTCTGCAGGCTCTACATCTGCTCAGCCAGACCTGGATTAACCTGGCTTGACGTCTCGCTATCCAAAGTAGATAAATGCTCTTCTCTGTCCTAGAGAGGGGTCCGATCCATGCGCTGGCTGCGCAATGGCTCGATTTCTGTTAGCGGAACTGTCCGATCTGGCCACGAGCTGGACGGCGGCATTGACATCTCTGCAAACTTCTTCTCCACAGCTGTCTCCACGGCTTTGCCGATGAGCTCAGACAGCTGCCTGCGGAGGACGTCATTGAACAACCCACCAGCGGCAGGCGTTGATCCGCTGGAGGGGGGCGGCACGGTGCCTGATCATACTGCCGCTGACGGCTCTGCCCCCTTGGGCCTCGCCGTGACGTCTCTGCTGACCGCGGCATAACCCACGGCGCAGCGGAGTTGGGAGTTCCGCTGAGCTCTCCCACCAAGTTTCGTCGTAAACCGTCTGAAGCCATAGAAAACCCTCAAGTCTTAGCTTGATCTCTTTCCCACAGATGGCGCCAATTGTTTCGAACCAAAATATGACCGACGTCAAGAACAACGCCTGGAACCTTGAACACCCTTTTTGATCTGCACACAGAAACACGTTAGAAAGGGCCACCGGTGGTTTTCCGGTGGAAACCTCTCTGATGCTTAAGTCAGTAAAGCGTATGAGGTTTCTCTTAGCAAGCAAAGAAGGAATGCACAAAGAATGACATACCTCTCTTAGCCTTGGGGCTGAGATATTTATAGTTTCTCCTAGTGGGGACCCCAGCCGGGATCTCAGGAGCATGTGCCGTGAATCTCGGGCCGTTGGACAACCAATTCTGACAAGTGGTCCCACTTGTCCCACTTGTCTCCTCATTAAGAATCAGGAGAACAGGTCTTCCCTATTCCAGCTCTTCCTTTCTTTATCACCTCAGTTATGTCTGTAGGACTTTTCTTGTAAAGATCAGATCAGGAAAAATCACGGGCTGTAACCATTCTCCCTTGAAATCAGCTCTTTCTAGAGGCCTAGCCATACCTTTCCTCAGACCGATCTAGTCTTATTGTGTCTTTTTATTCCCGTCACTTCAGATCAGGTCTACCCCAAATTAGTTCTGGCCTATCTATTTCCCCATCATACTACGAGAAAATGGGAGGGTGACATGTGTCCGACACTTTATCAGGCTGCATTTAATGAATCTTTATGGAGATGTGATGGACAGAGGAAAGCGTGTTTTGACTTTTGGGGCTACTTATGATGATGTTTTTTGGCTTATTGTGCTCGATTATAATTTCAGGTCGTAGGAAAAGGGTCCTATGGTTTCTGGTCGTCATATATAAAGTCTGGGGACTTGGTCTGGGGAGTCATTGGTCGCTTCTTCCTAGGGGAGAATTCTTCTTAAAAGGACGAGTTTGCTTAGTGAGCTAGAATTTTGGGAGGTCGTGGGTCTTATGTGGTAATTTCTCATGGGATGAATTGTATTATAGCTCGGTATATCGAGCTGGGTGATTCTGGAATATGGTTCGGTAAGGTGGAGAGGTGATTTATTTATTTATTCATATTTTATTATTGTTTTTGGTGATTGTGCTCTTTTAACTCTGTTTTACATATCTTACCTGATTTCGTACCTCAATCAGCTAGAACATGGGGGACTAGCTGATACGTCACTAAAAATCTATAAGTATGGAAAGCAACCTCATCTCTTGGAAGGAGCATTTATTTTGGAGGTGAGCGAGCTGGTTTTATCAAGTAGCGAGCTGGTTTGAATAGTAGCGACCTGGAGTATAAGGATGAGTTCTCATATAGGGTTGAGACCTCTGAAGATTTTGTGTGTTGAGCACTAGTTTTTAAGCTCGGTCATGGGATTTATAAATGTCAGGCCCAAATGGGCTCATATGGATGGTCTTATGGGGTCCCGATGAACTATATAGAAAGAATAACAGGCCCAGGCCTATTCTGGTAATTTAAGTAAGAGACCTATTGTTTATGGGAACTTAGAATACAGGAGAAATCCTAATTCTAAGTCGGCTACGGTATTTGTGGCAATAAGAGATGGCAACAAAAGATGTTGTTCTACCTTACGATGCTTGGCTTCGCTAACTTCGTGAAGGAAGATGAACCACCCACTCCGGATAAGCCCGAGACCAGCTTCAATGTTCATGCTATCTACGATAATTAGCACAACGGTGACTATCTTTGCAAAGGCTTTCTCCTAAGTAGCCTGAAAGATAGCCTTGGTAATGTGTACTCGGACGTAAAGACCTCCAAGAAGATCAGGGAGGCACTCAAGAAGAAGTACATCTCTGACGAGGCTGGTACTAAGAAATTTGTAATCACAAATTTCATGGACTATAAAATGGTTGATTCTCGCCCAGTTATGGAACAAGTTCAAAAAATCCAAATGCTGGTGAATGATGTCCATGCCGAGGGGATGGTACTTACTGATGCTTTCACGACTGCTGCCATGATTGATAAGCTTTCTCCGAACTGGAAAGATTTCAAGACATATCTCAAGAACAAGCGAAAGGCGATGTCTCTTGAAGATGTTATCCGGAAGGTACGAATCAAGTTCGAAGTTTAAGTTCAGTACCAGAAGTCGAAAGGTTTGGTTGAACCTCGGGTGAACCTACTTGGACGAGGAGACAACTCAAGTGGTATGTATAACGGTAAGTCTCGACATATTCGTTGGAGACATAACACCGCAAGACATTTGTTATCGAGTGGAATTATCTCAGTTGACTACGTAAGGTCGATAGATAATTTAGCAGATCCATTCACCAAAAACATAGCTCAAGATCAGATGTACTAGTTGCTAGAAGGAATGGGAGTGAAGTCCATGTCTTAAAGATGATTGTAGTGGAAACCCAACCATGATGAGTGGAGATCCCACAAACTTGGTTCAATGGGAAAACTAAACTATAAAATTTTGGGTAAGTAAAACTCTACGATCCTATTCCCTAACAGCAAAAGTAGAGTTTTTAATCTGTCATGTGGTGAGGATAAATCTCTAATTTGTAATGATTCTTATGCAGGTCTTTGACTTGAGTATGACATAATACTCTTTTAAGAATCACCTATGTAAGCGAGAAGTGAGGGCCGCTTCTACTTTATGTTTATGAATCCAAAGAAGTTGTCCATGTCCAGAAATGGACACAAACGTGAGAATGGAAGAATTATGAGACCTTAGTGGGTTGATACTATTGTCTAGTATACACAAAGGGGAATAGTTCAAGAATTATGTTCACTAATCTGGCGATATGCTTGATAGTATTAACTAAGGAGGGTTCAAGGCCACAAGCCATCGATCCCTATTCTCTATTGTCTCTTAAGGAATGAGCTGCGTATTTGCATACATGTTTTTGTTTTTGGGTTTTCTCACTCATGTGGGGGATTGTTGTTAAATTGGGTTTAATCAATCTAATAGTGCAGCGAAAGTTCATCTTAATGAATTGTATAGACTCGATCTACGTTTCGTGTAGATAATTGTAGCTTTTTGAATTTCTCAAATCCATTTAATGGTGAGAGAGAAATAGCACTTCGAAGTTGAATGGTTGCTTAAGTATATTGTTTCTTATCCCACATTGAATGATAATCAATGTGGAAGGGAGTTTAAAAATGATTATACTTCATTAGTGGACATCAAGTGGGCCAGCGGGTAGACTTTGTGTGAACAAAACTCACGCGGGCTCTTGGACTTGGGTTCGCCCATCCGCCTTCGGCGAAGCCGGAGCGGATCCGAGCGGATTCAAGCCTGAGCCCGGACCTGGTCCTGGTCCCGAACCTTGGGCCTTGGTACTTGGGTCTTGGTTCATGGACAATTGGTCTGTGTAGGTGTCCCCGGCTGTCTTTTTTAGCCACGTGCGTTATGGGCTCCTGAACATTCTGCTTACATTTTCAAACGTACGTAAATGGACTCCTGAAACTCTTGACCGTTCAGGTCAAACATACAGAAACGTCATGAAACTTAATGCATGGGCGTTACCTACTTTGACCATTATTCAGGCTGCCATTTTGAATGACATAAAGCTGCCATTTATGGTCATCTTTATTACCCCTTAGCTGGAACCCCTATATAAGGGTGAGAGGGCCATTCATCATAACACACAAAAAAAGAACATTCAGAACAACACACAGCATACATTATTTTCTCGATTTCTTCTTTCTCATAGCTCAGACCAAATTCCTCCACTTCGCCGGAGCTCTGGTTTCTTACGGTGCTATTAAACCAGAGATGAAAGTTGTTTTATCTTTGGGAACATATTGCCTAAACCGAAGAGCACTACCGGGGCAATTTCGTCTTGCGGAAAGAGTTTTACTCAACTCGACTTTTATATATTTTCTGTTTTAATTTTCCAAGTTATAGTGATATTTTTACAGTCCCTATTTGTGCTCGAATTATTTCCAACATTGTCATCAATTCACTTTGTTATCAATCTAGTCCTCTTTTCTTTTTTCTTTTTTCTTTTTTTCTTAACTTAGTTCACTCCAAGGAACAACACACTTAAGGAAAGTTGATATGAAATAGATTGGATTGATGAGAATTTATATATATATATATATATATATATATATATATATATATATATATATATATATATATATATATATATATATATATGTATGATTATGCAGTTGATTATTAATTTTGCATAATTCTCAACAGTGACATCAATTACTTTGTCGGAAAACTTGCGATAATATATACATATATACTTTCATATGAAGATATTACAAAAGTAAATATCATTGTGAATGATGCAATAGAACTGAGTGGAGATGAAATGGAATTAAACTCTATTGAGTTCAAGGTATAAATCTTGAACATAACTCAAAGAAAATTAGCGAGCTCATGGAGAGCTTATACAATAAAAGGCGAGCTAATATAAGCTTTATATAAGTAAAGGCGAGCTAAGGAGAATGTACTATATAATTTTGGTAATCTATTTGATGTATTACATCAATGAAATACATAGCTATTTATAGCAACATACGGACTAAGGTTGCCCTAGATCCTGTGGTCATAATTGCTACAGTACATCTGACAATGGCTAGCTATAATCGTGCGGCCAATAATGCTATAGTACTATTTGACAGCTGTAGCAGACTGAACTGTACTAATCTAGGGCTGATGTCATCCGATGTGATTTAGGCTCCATGTAGACCTCTCGTGTTGAGACTTGTCAGGTCGGCACTCACTCGACTGAATCTATCATGTCGACACCCATGCAACCTGAGGTTATCAGGTCGCCAAGTAGGTCTAAGATCATGTGAACCAGGTCGTTGTGTCTTATACTGTCATTTTACACGGCCCCTCAATTCAACAAGATCTTGGGCATGATTCTCAATTTGTCTATGAGCTTGGTGAAGAATTTCTCGCTTAAAGGTTTTGTTAGAATATCAGTTATCTGCTCTAAAGAAGGAACATGTTGCACTATCAGATGTTGTGAAAGAATCTTGTCTCTAATAAAATGAAGATCAAGTTCAATGTGCTTAGTTCTTACATGTAGGACAGGATTTGATGCCAGAGCAATCGTGCTCAAATTATCTACCCAAACGGTAGACGTGCGAACTGATCCAACTTTCAATTCCTTGAGCAGATATCCTATCTATGTTATTTCTGCAGCAGTGTTTGCTAAACTCCTGTACTTTGCCTCAGTGCTCGACCTTGACACAAAACCCTGCTTCTTCGAACTCCATGATACAAGATTATTGCCAAGATAGACACAGGAACCACTAATAGACTTTCTATCATTAAGGTCAGCAGCCCAATCACAGTCAGAAAAACGAGTTAAATTGAAGTTTGGAGCTCTTGTTATTCTCATTCCATGATCAATGGTCCCTGCCAAGTATCTCATAATTCGTTTTAGTGCTCTCCAACTCATGTTTAAGGGATTGGCCATCAACTGACTAACTTTGTTAACACTTAAGGAAATTCAAGTCTCGTAATAGTGACATATTTTAGACCTCCGACCAAACTTCTGTAAAGAGTTAGATTTATGCCTGTGCTGCTCCCCTTGAATCTGGACAAGTTGTTGGAAGTAATCTTTTGAGTGGGAACCGGATTAGATGATAGCATATTAGCTCGCTTTGAAAGCTCTCTTGTGTACTGTCTTTGACTCGGATGTATTTCATCAGCGGATGTGGTAAAATGGATTCCCAAAAACTATTTAACACTGCCCAACTCTTTCTGTGAAAAAACCTTTTTCAAATTGGCAACAACTAAAGCGACCCCATTCTCATTGCTCCCTGTAATTAGTATGTCATCTACATAGATGAGTAGATAAATTCTTGACCCATTCTTTAACCTGTAAAAAAGAGAAGCATCAGCTTTTGAACCTATGAATCCAAGACCTTGAAGTATTCTTTGAATCTTGCCAACCATGCTCTAGAGGCCTGTTTAAGCCCATAAATATCCTTGGTGAGTTTTCAAACAAGCTGTTTGTCTTTCTGTTGTTCAAAACCATGAGGTTGTTTCATATAGATCACTTCCTGTAAATCTCCATAGAATGAATTATTAATATCAAGATGCTTAACATCTCATCCACAAGAATCAACAATGCTTAAGATTATCCTTATTGTTGTTTGCTTGACAACTGGACTAAAGGTTTTAGAGAAGTCAAAACTAGCTCGCTGGGAGAGACCTTGAGAAACCAATCTTGCTTTGTGTCTAGAAACTGAACCATCGGTGTTTCTCTTGGTCTTAAACACCCATCTTCAACTAATTACATTTCTCCCCTCAGGTGCTGGAACCAAAGTCCAAGTGAGATTTTCGATCAGTGCATTGTGTTCAGTCTGCATAGTCTGTTTCCAAACACCAATCTTAAGAGCTTCATGAGCATTTAATAGTTCATCATCCTCATGGATGACTTTGGCGGAGAGTATTTTAGGTTTTTAAATACCAGTTTTAGACCTGGTCAGCATGGGATGTACATTCTGAGGTTGACATGGTGGAGTAGAATCAGAGTGATCAGTAGAAAGGGTTGTTAGTTGAACAACGAGTGGAACCATAGTGTTAGAGATTTGAGGTGTGTTGGAGTGAAAATGCCGAGGTTATTGGTAGGAAAAAAAAATTGATCAGGCAATGTGACTGGAGATGTGGGAAGTTTATTTAGAGGTGTTGATGGTGTGTCTGTTTGAGGGGATGGTATGGAAAAGGTATGATATGGTGATAGGATGGATGGCAAAGGAGATAAGGTGAGGTGTGGAGAGTTGGCGACCTGTTTAGACCTGTATGGGAACTCATGCTCACTGAACACAACATTTTTGGAGATTATCACCTTCCCAGAAGGTAACAAAACTTTGTATCATTTATATTGAGTGTTGTAACCAAGAAAGGTACTTGGAAATGACCTGTATTGAAGTTTGTGGGAGTTGTAGGGCTTGATATGAGGATATCAGAGGCAACCAAACAATCTAAGAAAGTTGTAATCAGGTAGCTGATTGAAGAGAGTTTTTATAAAGATTTGTTTTGCAAGGAATTTTGTTGATAATGTAAGCAGAAGTAGAGGAACCATCATCCCAAAATCTAAGAGGTAGGTTTGAATGAGAAAGCAAAGACAGTCCCATCTCCACAAGATGTCTATGTTTCCTTTCAGACACACCATTCTATTCCGGTGTATAAGGACAAGATATCCGATGATTTATACCATTATCTTGAAAAACCTTAGCAAGAGGTGTTTATATTCAGTGCCACCATCTGATTGAAAGTTTTTTATCTTGCAGTTTAATTGATTTTCAACAAGGTTTTTAAAATGAACAAAGGCATTTGAAACTTCTGATTTGGACTGTAGGAGATAAATCCATGTATATCTACTGAAATGATCAAAGAGGTTAACATAGTAAAGAAATCCATTTGATGATTTGATGGGTGTTGGTCCCTAGAGGTCGGAGTGAATGAGTTCAAGGGGTTGGGAGCTAGTAAATTGAGAGTTTGGAAAGGGGAGCTTGTGAATTTTTGCTAACATACAAGTGGAACATAAAGATAAATTTTTATTACTGCTGCTATAAGGGATATTACAGCTTTTCAAAGCCTTATCTATTACATCTTGACTAGAGTGGCCTAATCTAGAATTCCATAGATCAAGAATAGGCTATTTATTCTGAAAACTGGAAACAAAGCAAGTTTGAGCAGGTCGCATGATGAAAGGTGGTGCAGGTGGAGGTTGATAAGTGGCTGGCTTGGTGGTGTGTAGGTTGAAATAATAGAGTCCATCTTTAACTGTCCCTGTGAGAAATATGACCTTGGTGGTTTGATCCTTATTGAGACAACAAGAAAGATAGAACAAAAATGACATTATTATCAGAGGCATAACTGGAGACACTTAACAGGTTTTTAGTGATTGAGGGAACATGGAGTATATTGTTGAGCAAAAAAGTTCTATAATTGAGAGGATACTTGATAAAAAGAGTTACCAATGTGATTGATGTTTACTCCAGCTCCATTTACCATTTAAAGCATGTTCCCTCCAGCATATTTAGAAGCGACATTCAAGTTTGAAAAGTTATTTGTTACATGCTCAGTTGCTTCAAAATCGGAAAACAAAAGAGTATCTGAGTCATAGTCTATATGTGAGCTCCATGCTTCCACCATTCCCAAATTGGGCCATATTAAGCGACGGATTTTTGAGTGACTGCTGGTTGGATTGATTGTTGTTGTAAGAGTTGTCATTTCTATACCAGCATCTATCTGTTGTGTGTCCAGAGACATAGCAGATCTGACAGATAACTTTGTCTCCCCCATTTGATCTTCCTCTGTGACCTCTTTGATTTCTGCCTCCTCTACCACCTCTGATACTATTCCTGCCACCTCCACGACCTCGTGAGATTCCTCTGCCTTGTTGATAATTACTGTTATTAACTCTTGCAGTATTGACCTGTGTAGAAGCATGGACAGAGGGCTAAGCTCCTTCTGTATTAACATAAAAAGCATTGTTGTTGTTGGTTTCCAATCTGGCTTCATAGCTGAGTAAGAGAGCATCCAATTCAGCTAGTGTGTAAGGCTGCGGCCTGGATGTAACAGTAACCATCATTGAGTCATACTCGCTTCCCAATCCAGAAAAAATATGAAAGATCTGATCTTTTTCAGAGATCATATTCCTTATAGAAGCTAAAACATCACAGCAAGACTTCATCTTTTCCAAATATTCTTTCATGGACAAGGTATTTCTTCTTAAGGACTACAATATTATCCTATACTGCATTATTTTTGCTTGAGACTGTGTGGCAAAGTTGTTCTCAAGATTGAGAAGAATGTACTATATAATTTCAATAATCTATTTCATGCATTACATCAATGAAATACATAGATATTTATAGCAACATACAGACTAAAGTTGCCCTAGATTCTGTGGTCAGAATTGCTACAGTACATCTGACAACGGCTAGCTATGATCGTGCGGCCAATAATGCTACAGTACTATTTGACAGCTATAGCAGACTAGACGTACTAATCTAGGGTTGATGTCATCCGACGTGATGTAGGCTCCATGTAGACCTCTCGTGTTGAGACCTGTCAGGTCGGCACTCACTCGACATGAACCTATCAAGTCGACACTCATGCGACCTGAGGCTATCAAATCGCCAAGTAGGTCTGCGACCATGCGACCTGAATCCATCAGGTCGCTGTGACTTATACTGTCGTTTAACAATCACAAAAATGGGAGTCTGGTTATAAACTGTTCTTCATTATGCAATTTTTTATTATTATTATTATTTATTTATTTATTTGGAATAGTTTAAAATGACGGTTCAGGGAGCCAATGAAATTTGCGAGGGAAAAACATTATTTGAAAATGGTCTCCTTATTTTTCTTGAAACTAATGTGTCAATAGGAACTTACTTGACTGACTCATTCCCTACTACACATATGCCAATTCATGATTGTTAGCCTATGAAAATATATTTGGCAACAAACAAAAGCAAGATCAAAACTCAATAGACATAAGTACGTCTACGTATCACTATAAGAAGAAAAAGAAAGAACGGCGATGGGGAAGATGATACAAAATAATGGGCGAAGGATATAAATATTGAACTAAGAATAAAAGAATGATTGTGAATGGATATGAGATAAAAATATAAGATTGAAATTTATTTAATATGAGAAATAGTAAAATAGTGATTGTAAATGATTGGGAGCTATAGTTATATGAGTGAGAATGGTAAAATTTATAGAAATTGTGTAATAATGATTAGTGATTGAACGATTTATTTTAGAAAAAATAAATTGAAATGATTGGTGGAAGAAAAATTTAAGAGTGAGTGAAAATATAATTTTTGAAATATTTGGAAAAAAAATACAAATGAGAAAAATAAAACTTAGGAATGACAGCCAAAAAGTCTCAAATTAACCAAACTGCTGTAGATATTGAGATTCAAGTGAGAAATCAAAGCGTCATGACTCATGAACAACAAACATGAAATTCAAAAAACGAGGATGAAGCTTTTTGATGTTTTAATGAAATGTTTTTATTTTTATTTGCAAGCATATTGATTATTCTATGAATATGAATGACATGTGTAGAGTTTACTCTCGCCATCAACAAGGATAATGTTTTGTTAATAGTTGTTGTTTTCAGATTAAGATTTGAAACCCGAACGATATTTTTACCAATTTCTTTACAGGGATGTTCTAATGGAGACATGTTCACTAACTGGACACATAATAGTACATTGATGTAGCTATAGTTTCCTTTCAGAATTACCCATTATTATTATTATTATTATTATTATTATTATTATTATTATTATTATTATTATTAATTTAATTAATTTAATTGTTATATATATATATATATATATATATTATATAAATGACCTTTCTACCCCTAAACCATAATCTTGTACCTATAAAATGGACTTTAGTTCTCATAATAAAGTTGTCTCTTGATCATTCTCTTCTCTCTTTTCTTAGTTTTACAACACGTTATCAGCACGATTGTTCTACCAATTCCCCAAGCTATTGTTCCACTAATTCCCAAGCAATATTGTTCTACCAATTCCCCAAGCGATTGTTCTACTAATATATTCCTCAAGGTATTATCAATCTTCTTTTATTCGTTGATTGCTTGTGTATGTAAATCTATTTAAATTAATATACTTAGATTATGCCAATTTGTAAAATACTCGTTCATGAATCTTTACTGTGTTGAGTATATAACAAATATGCCAAGTAATTTTTTTTATTTGACTTTATGATTAATTGGCCATGTGATAAGTAGATATGCTTTTAGTTTTATTATTATTCCAACTAGGATTCTTTTTTTCGAAATCAATGATCTTACACACTATATTTTGACTCATATCGATTAGAGATTGTTGATCATATATAATATTATATGGGTGTATTATGTCTCTTTTATTGTCTTTTGTACATCTTTGTTTAATTTGTAAGATCTATTATTTGATCAATATGTCTGATATGTTTTGATATATGCATATATTATGTGTACCACATCATATTTGTGGATCTATATTTTTTTCTCTTCCTAGTGATTAAAAAAACTCTTATAAATATTATTTTGGTTTCTACGACCATCATAATTATTATTCGTGATTTTCCTAAGAAACATGAATTAACAATTACCAATAATCTAGAAGGTTAAAATAATAATTTATTGTGATTCCTGAAAAAACATAACCATCTCTAAATATTCTTATTGAATATTATGTATTCTTGAAAAATACTATGAGATCTATGATTGCTCTTGAAGAAGCAATTTTTAGTTTTTTTTAATTTAAATCTTATTATTATTATTATTTGGCTTGTTTTATTTTTCATAAGTATTTAAAAAATTAATTCAAGTTGTTTCTCCTGAAGTAAAACAATTATGTATAATATTCCGAAAGAATATTCATACTTGTTCTTATTTAATGTGATAATTCAATATTCCTAAAAATATTGATATCAAAATGATTGATCAATCACATAAAACTAATGTAGTTCCTGCAGAGCTATTAGTGTCCGAAAATAATGAGATCTCGATTAATTATTTATACTCTTATAAATTATTGGAGAGAAATAATATCATCATGGATGATATATTTGCCTATAAAATAGCTCTTGAGATATCAAATCAGGATCCTGAACCACAGTCTGTTAGAGAATGTCAAAATAGAAATGATTGGCCAGAATGGAAAGAAACTATACAGACTGATTGAATTCTTTGAAAAAATGAAAGTGTTTGGACCTATAATCCAAACCCCCAAAAATGGTATTCCCGTTGAATATAAATGGGTATTTATAAGAAAGAGAGATGAAAAGAATGAAATAACAAGATATAAATCCCGACTCATACAACAAGGTTTCTCTCAAAGACCAGAAATCGATTACGAGAAAACATACTCTCCAGTAATGGACACAATTATTTTTAGAGATTTGATTAGTCTAGCTGTGTCACAAAGTCTTGATATGCGCCTTATGGATGCAGTTACTGCATATTTATATGGATCACTAGACAGTGACATATACATGAAAATCCCTGAAGGATTTAAATTGCCAAAAGCAAGTAATTTTCAATCGTTGTATGGGCTGAAACAATATGGACGAATGTGGTACCATAGACTTAGTGAATATTTACAGAAAGAATGATATAAGAATGATGATATTTGTCCTAAAGAAAACAATTAATGGATTTGTAATTATAGCAGTTTATGTTGATGATTTGAATTTAATTGGTACTCCTAAAGAGCTCAATAAAATTGTTGAATATTTGAAGAATTAATCAGAGATGAAAGATTTGGGAAAAACAAGACTTCGTCTAGGTTTTCAAATCAAGCATGTCCATGGAGGATTATTTGTTCATCAATCATCATATAGAAAAAAAGTATTAAAATATTTTTACATGGATAAAGCACATCCACTGTCATCGCCAATGGTCGTTAGAAAACTAGAAGTAAATAAAGATCCATTTCGACCAATTAAAGATGGGGAAAAGATACTTGGTCTTGAAGTACCATATCTTAGTGCAATTGGTGCATTATCTTATCTTGTTAATTGCACTAAACCAGATATAGCTTTTTCTGTGAATCTCCTTGTAAGATATAGCTCTGCACCCACTTTAAGACATTGGAATGGTGTTAAGCATATTCTACGTTATCTACAAGGAACCATCGACTCGGATTATATTATCTAGAAAGTTTTTTAAATTCTTTAGTGGATATGTAGATGCAGGTTATCTCTCAGATCCATATAAAGCTAAATTACAAACAGGCTATGTATTTACATGTGGAGGAACTGCTATATCTTGGAGTTCTATGAAGCAAACTTTAACAACAACATCTGCAAATTATTCTGAACTTATTGCAATCCATGAAACTAGTCGAGAATGTATATGGTTAAGATATATAACACATTACGTCCAAAAGTCATGCGGATTAGCTTCGACAAAGGATAAACTGACTGTGTTATATGAAGACAATGCAGCATGCATCACACAACTCAAAGAAGGCTATATAAAAGGTGACAGGACAAAGCATATATCTCCAAAGTTCTTCTACACACATGATCTCCAAAAGAATGGCGATATCATCCAGCGAGTTCGCTCATATGATAATTTGGCGGACTTATTCACGAAAGCATTACCAACATCATTGTTTAAAAGATTGGTAAACAAGATTGGCATGCATATACTCAAAGATCTATTGTCATATTTTCAGGGGGAGTAGGGTTGTACTCTTTTTCCTTCGAC
This sequence comes from Phtheirospermum japonicum, assembly GCA_014905375.1. Lineage (NCBI taxonomy): Eukaryota > Viridiplantae > Streptophyta > Magnoliopsida > Lamiales > Orobanchaceae > Phtheirospermum > Phtheirospermum japonicum. Next base: position 745,321 of record BMAC01000187.1, read on the forward strand.
CAGGTTTTGTCCCATTGGGTTTTCCTGGTAAAGTTTAACGAGACAGCATTTTTAAGGTCATTCAAGGGGGAGTGTTGTAATTAATTTAATTGTTATAATTATATATTATATGAATGACCTTTCTACCCCTAAACCCTAATCTTGTACCTATAAAATGGACTTTAGTCCTCATAATAAAGTTGTCTCATGATCATTCTCTTCTCTCTTTTCTTAGTTTTACAATAATTATTAAATAGTTGAAAGTTTGATTCACGACCTTTCTATATTCTTACCATTTTTTTTTATTTTTTCAATCCTCTACAAATTGACCTTAATGACATGTCATTTTATGTTTTTTTTTTTGGTTATATTTAACGATGTTTCACATGTAGAGATTTGATATGACGCATTAGTTTTATTAATTTTTGCAACGTTTGTTTTAAGATCGAAATATATTTAGAGCTAAAACTTATAATAAAATTACATGTAAATTTCAATTGACTAAGATTTCAACTTTAGCTAAGGATAAGATTAAGCAAATTTAAAATAAGATAAATTATATGGTACATGCACGTGCATCTTACTAGTTTATCTGAGGTGATTATATTTGTAGGCCGTATTTTTTATTGATTAGAAAATTTTAAGAAACATTGATAACAATATTATAAAGGGCTGATTTTTTTTGCCCCCCAATATATGCAATTTTTTTCACTTTGCCCCCCGAAATATTTTTTGTTCCACTTTGCCCCCTGATGTACAATAATTTTCGACGTTGCCTCCCAAACTTTATTTTCGACAGAATATTCCTTCTAGATTCCATCGGCGGGCAGCTGGGGGGCAAAGTGAAAGAATCTTATAGTTTGGGGGGAAAGTGCAAAAAATCTTGTAGTTTGGGGGACAAATTAAAATAATATAAATATTAAATTTTTGTTTTAAAATTTTATATTTGGAAAAAATATATAATTTTTATCTTATACTCACACACACACAAAGTTGTCAATACAATTCCTAATTTAAAAAAAAAAACCCATAAATTTCCAATTAACATTTATAATTTTCTAGATATAAATATTGTCAATAAATCTTTAATATTATTAATTATTAAACACATGACTAAGTATTATGTAAATTATTATAATACAAAAAATAGAATTATCATTCAATATTATTATTTGTATAAAAGTGTGATTAAATACTATATTAATCATGAGTACATTAAATATTATATAAGATTATAATTATCGAATGATTAATATAATTAAAATCTTATAATATCAAGGTTTTAATTATATTAATTATTCGGTAATTATAATCTTATATAATAATGTACTCGTGATTAATATAGTATTTAATCTTTATATAAATAATAATATCGAATGATAATTTTATTTTTCGTATCATAATATTATAATGCATATACGAAATACACCTTTATTTTATTTTGTTCAATCATAATACATAATAATATATTATTATGTTACTTAGACTAATAATTTACATAATACTTATTCATGTGTTTTATATTTAATAATATAAAAGATGTATTGACAATATTTATATTTAGAAAATTATAAATATTAATTGAAAATTAATGGATTTTTTTTTAAATTGGAATTGTATTGACAACTTTGTGTGTGTGTGAGTATAAGATAAAAATTATATATATTTTTCAAATATAAATTTTAAAATAAAAATTTAATATTTATGTTATTTTAATTTGCCCCCCAAACTATAAGATTTTTTGCACTTTACCCCCCCAAACTATAAGATTCTTTCACTTTGCCCCCCATCTGCCCGTCGATAGAATCTAGAAGGAATATTCACCCAAAAATAAAGTTTGGGGGGTAACGTCGAAAATTATTGTACATCAGTGGGCAAAGTGAAAAAAACTGCATACATTGGGGGGGGCAAAAAAAAATTAGCCCTATTATAAATTATATTTATCAATTTAAGAAAATAAAATAAAAATAGAAAAGAAAGCACACCCAACTCAACCTCAAGACCGGTTTGCATTGAGCAGTAAATGATTGCGGCGCTCCGCCGCATTGTCACCGCCCACTACTACTGCACCCCCTTCCATGCGAGAGCTACTTCCGGAGTGAGTGAGTGAGAGTGAGAGAGAGAGAGAGAGAGAGGGCGAGAGAAAATATTTTTTGTTCAAGAAATTATTGTAATCTCAAATCGGAATTCACGACCAAAACCAACTATAATTGCAAAATTAGTTGATGATTCCTATGTGAGTACGGACAAAACGAGGTAAGATTCATCATCTTTGGATCGTTGATTCGCCGGGAATCGACCGTCGAAGCTGAAGCTGACGTCGCCGTCGTATTCGTGACAGAATCTCCAACACTTTGTCGGCATTATGCCAGCAATTTAGATATTGGATCTTTAATTGGAAGGTTCCATTTAAAACCTCCTCAGATGACTTTCCAACAATGTATGTTTTGCAAAAATCCGATGATCGAATCTTCGGCATGAGGACGACAAAGTTGGCGGTCTAAAGTGTTTTGTATTGTATCTTTTGTGGCGAATTACCGTCAATCGGAACCTTAGATCAAAAACCTAATTCCGATTCGGGATATGGACAATGAGACGATCAAGAGGCCTAGGAATTGATCAATTCTATGGACGACCGGGCGGTGAACGGTGGTGGGAGGCAGCCGCGTGTATGTGTGCTTCTTCTTCTTTGATTTTTTTTCATTTTTGAATAAATATCATTAATTATTTTTATAAAAATTTGTTTAACTTTTATTTAGAATAACATGAAAATAAATAAATGAATAATAAGTTTCTAATTTAATATTTCAACTCAGCATTTTTTTCTCCCAAGTTTGACTGTTTCGGTTAATACTAAAAAGATGATATATGGTACCAAATCTGATACATTAATTTAATTTTTGGTGTTGTAAGTAATACTTGTTGAGACTGGGGTACTAATTCTATAATTTTGACATAATTGGGGTATGAAATATGAGATTTTCCATATGTTTTTCCATCTATTAGGAGGTCCGAACTAACTTGTCAGTTATCAATTTTGTTCGATAGATTTGTTTGCTAAACATACTCTTCATTTATATTGTGTTCCTTATGGTGGTTTAATCGAGCTTTATACACTTACTTTTTTATTAGAAAAGCTCGTCTGCAAGAAAAAGGAGCAATTGTAAGTGGAAAACTTGACTCGAGTCGAATCTCTCGAGTAAGACTAATCGGAGGCAATCTTCGTACTTGATTCACGAATGAGAAAACAACGAAAAAGGCTACGCTAAACACGTGATCAAATTTTGGTTTGTAAAGTTATAATATCCAATACGGTAATTTAAATGATGAGAAATGAAATCGATGACTTGAAAAGATTAATAGAACGGGGGTCTAGGGCTCTAGAATCGTCTCCATGATCAATTGGTATTTTATCGAACACTTAATCTACGAGTTGGGGTTCTCAATCCCAACTTGTAAATCAAACACCCAACAATGCCAATTAATGATATTAAACTCATCTAAGCTCTAGACCCATGAATTCTAAACATAAATCATCAAGAAATCTAGCAATACAAACTCAAAACAAACATGAGCATGATTAAATATAAAAAGCTTGAAGGAAAACAACAATGGAAAGCTTTGAATAACAATAATTATTATCATATGAATTTCTGAGAATCAAACATCTAAAATCATGATAAATTGAAAATAAATGAACTACCAAAATAATAACATCACAAACACCGCAAAAATAAATAATCAAAGCAAACACAAATTTGGAATAATTTGCTCCCACCTGAGTTAGGAATATCTAACTCTACAACCCGAGTACCTGCACTTTCAGTATCTGGTGCACCCATTCTATCCTTGTACAAAACCTGTTCATTAAATATGACATCTCGACTGCGAATTGTTTTTCAAATTCTATTCTTCCCAAAATTTGTAACCGAATTCATCACCGCCATATCTAATAAATATACATTTAATAGATTTAGCATCCAACTTACTTCTTGCTGCAGCATCTATATGAACATAAGCAACACAACTAAGTATTCGTAGATAAGTTAGGTTTACCTCCTTACCACTCCAAGCCTCCTCCGGTATGTCATTATCCAAAGAAGCTGATGGTCCTCTATTAACCAGAAATGCAGTTGTGTTAACTGCATCTGCCCAAAACATCTTTGGTAAACTTGACTTCAACTGCATACATTTGGCACACTCAGAGTTCTGTTCATTCGTTCTGCCCCTCCGTTCTGCTGAGGGGTTCCTCTCAGGGTCTTTTCCATGCGAATTTCATTTGTAGAACAATACTCTTTGAATTCTCTAAGCTCGTACTCTCCGCCATTGTCAGATCTTAAGCACTTTACTTTCAAACCTGTTTCATTTTCTACATGGGCTTTCCACTTTCTAAAAGTATCAAATGCATCAGATTTATTTTTCCGAAAGTAAACCCATACCTTTCTTGTAGAATCATCAATGAAAGTCATGTATTATGACGCACCACCAAGGGATGTTACTGGCGCTGGTCCCCATAAGTCACTGTGTACTAACTCCAACTTCTGTTTCTTTAAGGTTCTGCCACCCTTCGAAAAACTCACTCTTTTCTATTTACCGAAGACACAATCCTCACATAAACCAACATCAATTGTCTTGAGTCCTGGTAGCTTACCCTTCGAAAACAGTTCTTTCATCCCTTTTTCACTCATGTGGCCAAGTAGATAATGCCATAAATCCGCATCATTATTTTTTCCTGCAATGCAATCTTTGGTACTAGTTGTCATATGCAACGTACCCTCCTTCTTTCCTCGAGCCATCACCATGGCTCCTTTGGTTATTTTCCAGTTACTACAATCAAAGGTCACAACATAACCTTCGTCTTCCAGCTGCCCTACTGAAAGTAGATCTCTCCTCAAACCAGGAATGTGTCTCACATTACGCAACTGCAACACAGAACCATTTGGAGTATTGATCCGAACATCTCCTTTTCCCACATTTCTTAGAGGCTCATCATCAGCAAGGTAAACCTCCCCGAAATTGCCAGACGTATACTGTTCCATGACACTGCAAGAATGAAACGATGTACCTGAATTCAAAACCAACGATTCCAATGGACTGCTCGCACTCAAAAAAAGTGCATCTGCAATATCTTCAGTTGTTGTGTTAGCTAATTTGTTGTCCTTCTTCTTCAATGGTGCTTTGCACTGGTTCTGGTAGTGACCTAACTCGTCACAATTCCAACACTTGATCTCACTCTTATCCTTTCTTGACTTGCTTCTACCCCTTGATTTTGATCTACCTCTATTAAATTTACCCTTTGATTGTGAACGTCCCCTATTCTCTGTACTCAAAGCTGACCTTGAAGTTATGCCCGATTCTCTTCTGCGAATTTCTTCACTAATAATATGATCTCTAACTTCATCAAACTTCATCTTCTCCTTCCCCGCTGAAGAACTAACAGCGGTAACCATTCCGCTCCAGCTTTCTGGTAAAGAGGACAGCAAAATTAGGGCTTGGACCTCATCATCAAAATTAATATCAACCGAGCTCAATTGGGCTTGTATCATATTGAACTCGTTGAAATGATCGGCAACCGCAGTACCTTCTGACATCTTTAGGTTGAAGAGACGCCGCATTAGATGAACCTTATATGCTGCCGATGGCTTCTCGTACATCTCTGATAACATCTCTAACATCTCTTTCGTAGTTTTCACCTTAGTTGTGTGGAAAGCGACGTCTCTGGACAGCGACAAGCGCACCACGCTCATCGCCTTTCTGTCCAACAATTTCTATTCATCCTCTTTCATGGTCTCTGGTTTTGTACCCAGAGATTGATATAGATCTTTACCGTATAGGTAATCCTCGATCTGCATCTTCCAGAACCCGTAATTTGTTCCGTCAAACTTCTCAATTGGCGATTTTCCGTCACCCATCATATTCTCACCGAGCCTCGCTCTGATACCAACTGTTATGATTAGAAGTAATATGATAAAAAAGAGAAGGAATAAAAACGACACAAGAAATTGTTTACCCAGTTCGGCAGAGAGAGATTCTAACTACGTTTGGGGGCGCTGTCAAGCCAGGAGTTTGTACTATAATAGTTTTTGAGATAGGTTTACAATTAGACAACCAGGTTATTTATAACAAGAAAACCCTAATTATAATTTTACGTGAACTCCCTAAGATACCCCCAAAAAATTCAGCGTGAACGAGTGTTTGGATGTACAGTACTTCAGGTTTCACAACCAAACAAACCGGAAGAAGAGAGTAGCATCTTTTTCTCTTATTTTTTCTTTTTTGAAGATATAAGTTTAACTTAACTTAAGTGATTATAGCCATTAATATGACCGAACAAGAATATTACCCTTTAAATAATATTATGACAAATGTTAAAACATATTACAATAAATTGTGTAAGATCAACCGTATGTAAATCCATTTTAAGTAGTATCCATCATAATAACAACCCTAAGTGTTTAGCTGCCCATTAATGGTTCTGTGTTTTTTGGGAAATACAAAATCATTTCTGAATACAAAAATGCGAATAAACGTCAAACCTAGGACAGAACAAAACTAAATTACATCAGCTTCCATCTAATCTACAGATTACTACATTTCAAAAACAAATGCAAACAAAAAAGCACATCAAAATAAGAAAAGTAATTATAGATATCAACCCAAATCCAGTCCAGTACTTTTTGTTTCTTTTCAGTTTCACAATTTATAAATAATATATCCAAAAAGAAAACACACACACCCTCACACTGTGAAAACACACCTTCTTTTTCCATGGCGGCCACACCAGTTGTTCTTCTCATCACTCTCTCTACTGACAATTCACCACCTCATCAGCCTTCTCTATTTCACATTACAATGCTATCTTATTTCACTTTCTTCATTTTCCTCACTCTCTTTATTCTCGTTTTCACCCTATACACAATATTGAAGAATAATAATGATTGTAACCGCAGTAACGGCGGCGAAAAGGAAGAAGACCCCAGAAAAACCCAGTCTTTTCCTTTAAACGACAACGAAATGATAGCCCAACAACAGAATCAAGATAAGGGATGTGAACCCGGCCCGGAAAATCTGACCCAGTCGTTGCTTCTCGAGATCTTGCCCTCGAGTTCACCAAAATGGGATGCCCTTTTCAGTAAAAGTGAAGAATTTGATGACGACCCAGGTGAGAAAATCGGGTCGGGTCAGGAAGAGAAGAAGAGAAAAAAGAAGCGGGCCAAGAAGAAGAGGTCCGGCCCGAACGAGGAGGAGAGAAAGGAGAAAGAAGAGTTGGTATGTTTGTATCCATTCACAAAGTCTTCAAGTGCTACTCAAAGGAAGATCAAACAGCAGTATGATCAACTTGTCAAGTCTCATGGATCAAATGGATTGACTCTTGATCAGGTTTTCTTAATACCCTTGTTAATTATTAATTATCATAGTGGTTGTTTTTTGCAATTTTGTTTAGGTGTGTTTTTTGTGAATAATGTCAACTTTTATATCTGTGGACTTTTGTTAATAAATGCTATTACAACTACTTTACTTCAATTTGTTGGTGAAAATTACCGAATAATATTTCGGCACTATTGTTGTGAGTTTGTTGCTAATAAATTTTGTTGGTTTCATGATATGGACCTTTCTGCATTTATATGTGCTCAATATTGCAATGATGTAAATTGCTTCCTTTGAATTGGTTTTTGGCTGGATGAAAATGTGTTTTTTTTTCTGAGTCTTATCAAACTATAGAATTCATATTGTATATAATAATGGTAATTAATTGAGGATATTGAAAAAACCTATTCACTTGGAAGCTTTACTATGAGCATAGGCGACTTCAGTAGCAGGTTGCTGTTTTTATGTTATGCCTTGTTTATATTAATTTGTTCTAAAATGACGCAGACAATATTTTCCACGTTATTACGTAGATAAGCACCATTTCCAGTGTACAATTTAGAAACCAAAGAATATGTTCTGATTTATTTTCATGTTTTTTTAGTAGAAATCAAATTACCGCCAAATGTTTGCAGTATGCATAACCTCGAAATTATTGCAAGTATAAGAACAAGAAAGGCTTTCTAGCCGGAATTTATTTTCTTTATTTATGTTTTTGATTATCAGAAACCAAATGATTCAGAGAGGTTCGTGATGTGTAAAGTATATATGATACATACGATGCATTAAGACACTTGTAGTTTCTTGAATTTTTTGTGAACAGAATTCCGAATAATTTGAGGGTCATATTACACTATTACAGTTCACATTGTCTGCATTATAAGTTAGCTGAGGTCCACGAAAGCTTTCTATGCCCTTTGTGTTTTCTCGTTCTCCATTTTTCTAGTGTCTATATGACCTCAAGCTAGTTAGAATTGTTTGGAGTCCCAATACAGATTCTCGAAAGCCAGCTAAAAATGAAAAGGTGCTAGAAGAACATAATCGTTTTTTTAGGTGTCTATGTATGTGCATATTTGGTTCACATTACAGGATAGCATTTTTGGGCACTGTATAAAAGCACTATACAGTGAGGTGTATAAATGAACTATCAGTTATCGGTGCTCAGTATATTGGTTATAGCTAATTTGCAGCTTACGGTTTGATATGTACTTGTGATTATGCCTCTACGTAAAGTCATGGGCCTTTGTTCTTCCCAAAAATCATGAAAATTTGGCTTGTTTGTTCAAATGATGCAAATGTCCACTTCTTAAAATAATGATGAATTATATAGCGTATTAAGATTTGAAGCTTCATCATTTTCTGTAGAGTGATTTATACAGACGGTCAAAGTCTTGAGGTTGGGAAACAACTAGAATTGTAGATTTATTTATTTATTTATTTATTTATTATTTTGATACTTTTAGTATTTGGTTTGTATGTTGCCATGAATCTATTCATGTTCAAAAGGCTTGTTGGATTGGTGCAATAGTTATTCAAAAATGTTTATTATTGTAGCATGATGCAAATTATGTTAACCGCTGGGGGAAATTGGTTTTCGGAGTTTCAAGGGTTCATTTGTGTATGCACTGAAAATATTAATATATATTTTTATTTTATTTCATTTTCTCAGGTTGGACAGTTTGTCAATTGCCTTGTTGAGGCGAGAAATGAGCTGCAGAATAAGTAAGTTTGTAGCTTTTGTTTTTTTCTTTATAGCATGTAAATCAGAAATTCAATTCAAATGCCCCATTATTTTTATTTTATTTTTTTTCATTTTCTGAAACTTTATTTTGGAACGGAAGTCTATCTTATAGATACATAAACTAGTTTTAAATTGAATATTTTTTTCTGGCAATGATATTTGGTCAGTGTTCTTAACTGTGATTACTTTGTAAAACAGGTCTGAGGTTATCAAGAGGAGATTTACAATTACAAAGGCCCTATTGTTTAAGGCAGACAGGTCGTCGTTTGACCGACTACGTCAACAGGTACTGGAAAAAAACTGCTCTCAGTTTGAATTTTCTTTCTGTTTGTACCGTCTTTCTGAATTGTGAAATACTCTTTGTTATATATAGATATACAAACTAGAATTAGAGCAAAAGAGACTAGAAGAAGATGCTTTCGTATATAATTGGCTTCAAGAACAGCTTAAGGTCTCTCCGGCGTACAAAAAGGTAACCTTCTTTTTTCCCTTTTGTGCTTATGCGTGGGGTTGACACATTATTAATAATAGTACATTTAAGTTTTAGTCTCTTTCAAAATTATTTTAAAAAAAACACTGACATATGTTTCTATTTTACAAGTTGTACCTATTAAGGTGGTAATTTGGAAAACTAACATAAACTCAAAAGGGCTTTTGTAATCTTATAAAGTAACTTAATTTTGCTGTAATTAACTAAATGGTGGTAGCCTCTTTATTTTATTTATTTTTCTTAAAAAAAGAAATCTAAACAGTTTTAGTGTTTATAATTATCCATGCGGATTATAATGTAAATGAACACGTAACACTATCTATTGATGTGTTGAAATGTCTTGCACAAAAAATTTGAAGGAAGTTGATAAGGATCCATGAATACGAGCTCTATTGTAGTACGGATTAGGGATAGTTACAAATACTAAATGTGAGGTTTAGTCTGATTAAAAAAATAATAGTAATATTTCAAAATTACAAATACCCTCTCAACATGTATTTTGATTTTACAGGTTGTGCACAAACCTCAAGGGGCTTTTTGTAATTTTATATAGTAACTGGGTTTTTTTTTTTTGGTTTTTTTTGCAATTATTCTAAAAGGGGGTAGCCTCTTTATTTTATTTTATTTTGGAGAAAAAAAACAGTTCTTGTAATTATCTGTGCAAATTATAATATGAATAACACGATTCTTATAGAATAATGTTTGTTATTATTTATTTATTTTCTGCATATTGAAGATGCTAGAAATCGGTGCGTGTATGGAGATGAAAGCAAAAAAAAGCTTTGCGGAGAGTACAGATGCTGAATTTGCCGATATATCGTTCGAAGAGTTACTGGCACAGGAGAAAAAAGATGCATTTTGGTTGGTGCTAATCTTAAACATCAAGAATTGCTTAAACATTTTTAATCAAATGCTTTTTTATACTAAAATTGCTTTTATTGTGTGCAGGCAGAGAAATGGGAAGCTTAAACCGTGCTCGGGTTGAGAAATGACTTTTTCGGCTAATTTTACCTGATCTTACTAATAACGATATGTACATCAAAAAAAAAAAAAAAACAATAACATGCTCTGTTGCAGAAATTTTACTGCTGCATGTACCTCTTTGGATTGGTTTCAAAGAGTGTTTTTTAATTTTGATCCTTCATAGTCTAGTGGTTTTTTCTTTTCTTTTCTATTTTCTGTTCATTTCTTTGGAGTAGTCTAATACGTCCTGCATAGTGCAAGTTTTGGCAGTACTTTGGTCATAGGCATAAATTAACTACATTATAAATCGGCATTAGTTGACATGGTTGAAATAATTCCTTCCCATACATACTTCAATGAATCCATATATGCACAAGATGTAATCAATCAACTTCAAGTGCATATGCATAGTATTGACTGATAGAATTTATGGATTTGGGTGATATGATCCTTGGTATGCGAAAAGGCCACCAATGAATATGTCTGATTGATTGCTTATTTAATCGAATTTGCCTCAAAACAGAGGACTTGTACAACCCCTAGGTCACAAAGAGAAATCTCAATTTTTTATTAATATTCAAATATTGAGTTACAATGAATAGAAAAGTAGCTTATATAGGAAAACTCAAACTCAAAGCTTACTTATTGGTCTTAACTCTTTAAAACAACTTGGAAAGACTTCTAAGTAGATGAAGAAAGAAAGACTCAAAAAATGCGTCAAAATAAGAGTCCAGCGTCGCGACACACAGAAGAAGACGATGATGCATAGACGCATGGACGTCCGCATGTTCTTTCTGCCCGAAAAGCGCTCTCACAAATATCCTTCTTGACATCCATTCGTTGCAACCGAAGCTAGGACATGAAAATTTTTAACTAGTTTTTTCAGTCGGAATGTCAAAAGCTGTATTTTTATTTTTATATGGCCTACAAATTAAACAACACAAACAACCGTACTTGATTATCTGACTTCCCAAAGAAATCAAGTCGATACCACTTTAGCTAAACTATCCGAGATCTCAAAAGCTATAAAATTATGTTGGTTTTTGTACTTTTCTACAATCAAGAAAAAGAGCTTTGATTTAGAAAATATTTTGTCCGGCAAAAGGTCTCAAATACTCGTCTGAAATTTGTTTTGGCAACACAGTTACTATGAAGAATTGAGAATGAACAGATAACGCGCCATTTAATTGAGTATATCTGATTCAGCTCAACTTTTTTTTTACCTAAGCATGTGTTTAAGAGGATTAAAAAGTCAAACAAAACTATTATATGTTTAGCGAATAGCAATACCAATCAATGAAAATTCAAAAATAGCTCAACACAAATGGAAGAATATCAGAATATACTAAAACTACAATAGTATTGATGCCTTTCATTAGGAGATAAATCCCAAACACAACTAGGATCTCTGGCTCTGCCTTCTATATAAGAAATTCTTCAAAATCTCAGTTCCAGGAAAGTGACATATTTGTCAGGAAAAGTTAAAAAAGGAAAACAAAGCAAAACATTTAGTAATACAAAGCCGAGCCTTAACAGGTGACAGAAAAATGATGTTCAGCAGGCAGTAAAAAATTCACATCGTTTTCAGCTCTTATCCTGCGATGATGACGTCAACTACCTGATTTTTACTTCTCTTCTATGAACACGTCATTTTTTCCACATCAATCAATCTTCACAGAAGAATATATCTTCCGAACGAACCAGAAGCAAGCATAGAACCCGATCGTCCCCGTCAACACAAAGAAAGCATACGACGCAATCAGCATATACCCAAAGTACAAAATACCTGAAACCAGCTTCGTAATTTCCAACTTGGTGAAAAAGTAAAAAGCCGAGTAAAGGAAAAGGTACAATGCAGACGATCCAGCCGTCAGATAAGCTCTCCACCACCAATTATAGTCCTCACTACACAGCTGGAAATAGCAAAGAACAACCGTTATCTCCGCAGACGTGACTATCAAGATCACGAAAACTATGAACAGAAACCCGAATATGTAATAAAACTGGTTCAGCCAGATCGAAGTCAAGATGAAGAACAATTCGATGAAAACGGCTCCGAACGGAAGAATACCCCCGATTAGTATAGAGAATATTGGTTTCATGTACCAAGCCTGCTCGGGTATTTGTCTCGGGATTTTATTGGTTTTCACAGGATCTTCGATAGCGGGCTTTTTAAAACCCAAATAACTACCAACGAATACTAAAGGCACCGATATCCCAAACCATAAACACACGAGGGCAAACATCGTCCCAAACGGTACAGCCCCAGACGATTTTTCTCCCCAAATGAGAGCGTTCAGCACGAAAAAGATCGAAAAAAGAATACCAGGAAAAACGAAAGCTGTTTTCAAGGTAATCCTTTTCCATTCGGTGCCCTTGAACATTTTGTAGAGACGAGCAGACGAGTAGCCACCGAATAATCCCATGAAAACCCACAGCAAGACCATGGCAGTCATAAGCCCGCCACGGTTGGAAGGAGAGAGGAAACCTAACAACGCGAAGATCATCGTCACGAGAGTCATTCCGAAGATCTGAACACCGGTCCCGACGTAAACACACAGCAATCCGAAGTTTAGAGGCGCCCTGAAGACATCTCCGTGAACAAGTTTCCATCCGGTTTCTTCTTGAGCTTCATCTTGGGTATCCAGTTGGTTGTAGTTGGCGATATCTCTGTAAAGGGTTCTCATCATTATCATGGCAACCATACCGGAAAGGAAGAGGACGATCATCAAGGAGTTGATGATTGAGAACCAGTGGATTTGATCATCGTTCATGAGGAGATAGGTATCCCAACGTGAAGCCCACTTAATATCACTTTCCTAAAAGAACAAAGATTGTGTTGTTATATTGTTGCAGAACCAACACAAAGTCATGGGAAGGAGAAGTTAAACTTTTAATTATTGCGGAATGTGTACCTTGAAAGTAACATCGTAAGTAAATACGATTTCTTTGTCTTTATCCACTTCTTGTGGAACAGTGCTCGACTGAACTAGATTTTTGGTGTTCTGGTTGCAGGTTGGCACATTAGGGTTGTTATCGTCCCACTCCTTGTACTCATGGTTAATGCTGTTGAAACAAACTTGGGTGAATGCCAGATGAAATTCGGGAAGAAAAAAAAACACCTTTACAAGACAAAACTGAGACGTGCAGGGTGCGATTGGATATACTTTCTCCTTTTGGAAATTTTCTATTGACTAGAGAATAATGGTGAAAATTTTGAAGGAGAAGTGAATTTTTTTTTTTTGTGTGGCTAATTAATCTATAAATTGGTTGTTAAGAATTATAGTGAACTTTATGAGAAAATGTGTAATAATGAATAGTAATTGGATGATTTATTTTATTTGAGTTGAAATGATTGGTGGGAGAAAAGTGAAAGTGGGTGCACAGTACAATATTTCAAAATATTATACAAATCTCAAATAATATTCAACTAGAGAAAAGTTCCCAAAATAAACACAAATTTAGTGCTTCCAATGGCACCCACAAGTTTTTCATATGTTGATAGGAAAGAGCTTACCTAAATTCTTACTGTCTCAAATATTAATAGGACAGCTTACGAAAGGAGACTAGTGCAAATTTAATAACAAAAAGCAACAAACCTGAGAGGAGAAACTTCGAACCCAACGATTCGAGCAGAATCAGTTTCAGGATCTTTGTGATACATAACTCTGAAGCTTAGGTGGTTATGAATAAAATATTTCTCCTCTTTGCTCTGGGAAAAAAATAAATACATTGGTTGAAACACTTAAGTGCTTAATGTGTATATAGAAACTACAAGAGAAGAAAGAAGATACTAACCCCAGCATAATTCCCCTTGAACCCAACACGAAAACCATGCTCATAAGTTGTTGATGTAATTCCATCTCTCCTTTGCCTAAGCACAGCCACTGGAAGGTTATCCAGAATCCTGCATGCAATTTAGACCAGTGATGAATCATGTAAAGCAATCTTCATTTTTGTATAAACCAGACATGTGACACAAATAAAACCACAGGTACAACACAAATAAATGAAGGTAAGCTTCAAGCAGTACGTACATATGGACTCTGTACTCATCATTAATTTTCTCCTTAAAATCCTTGGCAGCCTGATCGTCAAGATGAACTTTGCAAGCCACTTTGCAAGACTGCTCGTCCCTCATATGAAACTAGTTAACCCATCCAAAACGCTCACGTTAGGAAAAGGATACATAATAAATAAAGGGATGAAATCTCAGAGATGACATAAAGTCATGGACCTTACAGTATAAACTGAGTTCTCTATACGGTCACCTCGAAGAACTTCTCCCAGGTTTTCTCCAACATTCTGGATTTTTATGGGCTTGCAGTATTTCAAGAAATAGAAGTCATATGGAAGTTGTGTCTTCGTAGATGATAACTTGTTCACTTTGACTTGAAGTTCATCCCCCTGTCAAGAACAGGAACGTATAAGTATTGTTGAAAAAGAAATAAAAAATGCAAAAGCAAATATGATGTTCACCATCTTTTGAGAGAAAGAAGAAATTGTGAACATAAAAGATATGAAGACTATTAGCTCCTTAAGACTATTGATATGTGAATTCAAATTATACATCATGCATTGCAGAATCATTCATAGCCAAAAGAAACACAAATCTAGAAGAAATTATTAGCAGCAGATGATAAAAGGACTATCCATCTACATTAGCTCAAAAATGGCTTACACATGAACTGCAAAAATAAAAGAAATACATCATATTTGAAGTAGCTTTATGCATCAATATTACAAATAAGCAGTGTTCTAAAAATCGCTAGGCAGCTGCTAGGCGTCAGGCCAGCGCCTAGTGCCTAGGACGCCTAGGCGGGGTTTAGGCGGGGCCTAGAATTTGAGAATAATATCCTGATTTACAACATTACATCCAACCATTTAATATTTCAACATACTACCTGCTACACAATAAAGTCAATGACAACTCAAAACTAAATGTAATAATCACAAGTTACAATTCTCAAGTTTAAAACTAATGTTCGATTCAAAGTTCAAAACAACATAGATCCATAAATTCATTAGTCAAATAAAAATACCATAACATATATTAAAAAATCAAAATAATCAAAAAATAGGCCTAAAAACAACGTCGTTTCAGGCCATAAAAATTAAAAAAAGAAATTGGCCTGACGCTTAGGCGCCGATTTGGGTGCCGAGGGCGCCTGGGGCGCCCGACGATTTTTTTGGCGGATTTTTGAAAATCGTAGGCGGATTGGTGGGGCCTAGCGCCGAGGCGGGGCCTAGGCGGGCGCCTAGGGTGATTTTTAGAACAGAGCAAATAAGTGCTATAAAATTGCTATGACATGATCTTCACATCTTTCACTGGAATAAGCACCACCATCATAAAAATCCAAACCATAAAACTCTACTACAGCAGGTTAACCATAATATATATTTTGCTAATTCGCATCAATTATCCAATCAAATACAGAAATCCCAAATATCAATACATAAAAACAAAATATCAAAAACCAATTTCAAGTTCCACATTATACCCAAAACCCCGGATCAACCCCAATTCTTCAATTCACCAATTAACTCAGCGTATAAACTCTAGATCTTCATCCATCACTAAAACTCAAAAATTACAATGTCGAGAAATCAGATATACTACTCATAGATCTACTGATCAAAGGCTTATTAGGTTTGGATTAAGCTTCGAACCGAGGACTATAAATTGAGGCAGTAAGAGAAAAAACATTACTCTTATAAAATCGCGAGGCGCAACTCCAGGGAGATAGAATGAGTGTCCGGATGAGAGCAAGAAAACCAAGCAGAAGACAATGGAGGCGACCCGACCCGAGGCCCGACGACCCATTTTCACTCAATTCGGAATTTCTTTTGCTCGACAGAGAAAACGAAGACTAGTGAGAGACAAGAGGGGGTTTTATTGGATCTGACGAATATTTTAATTTAAAAATGAAAACACGGAAAAGTCGCTATATAAGTACCACGCGATTTCAAGGATAGATAGTTTGGATTTTTGCGTGTTTGGTGAAATGTCTTACTTTAATTGACTCTCTATTATTTATTAGTGAAGATTTGGCTGACAAGCAATTTGTACTGTGACTATGTTGCGCCAAAATTGGAAAAGGAAAACAAAATAAGCGCACCGACAGCTATACGAAAAGAATTGCAGTATGATAAATCGAGAAAGGATAGACAAAAAATATACTTCTATAGGTTAGATTGAAGCAAATAGGTTTCAATTTTTTTCCAAAATTACAAATTACCACATTATATTACAAGCACTCCATTGTGATTTTTATTTGCTTTACGAAAACTTCCCGCTTGAGGGTGTAATTTACAAAATAGATAAAAAAAAAAAATAACTGTAAAAGAAAGTAAGGCTTTTTTTTTTTTAAATTAAACTCAATTTCAAGTGTATTTTCTTACATTAATTAACCCTTCAAGAGAAGAAAGACAAATTAAACAAAGTATAAGTGGCTCCTTAGGCACTTGGCGCACCTAGACCGAGTCAATTTATCCAAATTCGTTGAAAAACAGTCCTAGTAGCCAAATCGGTCATTATAAAATATATAAAAAAATGACATTTCCAACATGGGCGACACTCTTGTCAGACCGAATTAACGGATCATCTGTTAGGCCAAAATTTCATACTGTTACATTATAATACAAAAACAAATACATTATAGTAAAAAGTCAATACGTCATAATACTAATACAAAAAATAATACATCATGACACGGGTCAGATATTTATGAAAAATCAATACTTTTGAGTACAAAAACCAATAAATTAGAGTATCGGATCAGATGCCTAACGGGTCATGACCCATCAATCTGGCTTAATGCAAGTCTTTTCCTTCCAACATTAAACGATGGCCAGACACACGACCGGCACCTAAAAACTTATGCAACCTTGCTAACTAGACTAACTAGCATTTGGCCGGTGCGTTGTACTATCAATAATTTTAATTTGTAATCGCACAAGAAATATAAAAATAATTGGTATTAAATAATATAAACCCTTAAACAAGTGAACATGTGTGTATGTGAGAGAGAGGTGTGTGCGTGGACTTAAGTAATACATATTTAAAACATTTAATTATTTTTCAAAAATCCAAAAAACGTCCAACTTGGTTTTTTTTTTTTTTAAATTTATCTTTCTGGATCTCAAATAACATCGCTTATAGGTCGTTGAGCTATAAACGTTAAACAAGTGCTTATTGGAAGAAAATCTAAGTTCTCGTTTTTCTTTTTTTTTTTTCTTTTCTTTTCTTTTCTTTTGAAATTTTTGTAAATCTTTCTTCTTAATCTCTCGTTTATCCCTCTTCATTTGATTTGTTTTTATGTTTGCATTGTAGGGAGTATTTTGTCAGTTAGAGGCACATTTATGCATATCTGGGCCACTTTTGAAGATTTGGACATTTCGCTTAAGAAACGGTGAGAAAAAAGAAAAAACGAGGATCGTGGCACGTGGGGCACCTGCTGCTGATGGCTCATCGATCGACGGGAGTAGCCTGTACTCAATTGACGACCGGCGATGCCCCAATAACACTTGATCAATGCTTCTTTAGGCACTCATCAATGGCCCATCTATCGACGGGAGTCCAAACCACGTCCGTAATGATTTGTCGATCGATGCACGATTGACGGGTTGCTACATCTGTTGGATCCAATCCAGTCAGTCTGCCCTGACCTACCCAGATACTAAATCAGTAGCTTGCTTGACCCGTCCGCACGACCTGACCAAAAAAAATCTAAAAAAATAAATAATAATAATAATAATTCATCCTTGTGCTCTTTTTGACCGCTCTTCTCGCCTTAACTGCCCCATGTATTTTGCTTCACGTACGAATTATCATTACAAGCGCGATTATAGGGACGTATCTCTCTCTGATAATTTTTACCGCATTTTATCTCGTTTTATGTGTAATGGAGATACTGCATGTAGCATTGTCAAACGGGCCAGCCGCCGCGGGCTGCCCCAAAATAGGGTGGGGCGGGTCTGGCCCATTTTTTCGTGGGTTGGGAAAATTTAAGTCTGCAGCCAGCCCGCGGGCTGGTCTGTTTTCAAATTTCTTTTTTAATAAAATCTTATTTTTATATTAAAAATTATAAAAAAAATTGAAATAAAAATAAAAAATACTATTATATAATTAAAGTATTCTAATTGGCATATAGGAAATAAAAGAATACAAATATATTATCAAATTCAACCAATATAAATTCTAATTATAAGTTTATAATAAAATATTTATTATAAAAAAAAAAGACCAGCCCACCCCGGCCCGCGAAACCTGCGGGCTTAACTCCTCAAATCATTCTCAACATATCGTGTCATCTTTTTAGTCAAGTTTCCAATTGATATAATGCATAACTCCTCGAATCATTTAAATGCATTTGTTTTAGATTCATCAAGGATTAGATTTTTCCTGTTTATGTCTAGACTCGGTTTCACTTGAGGGCAAGCAAAAATCTAAGTATGGGGAGTTGATTTGTATTTGTGTGTGTTTATCGTATATTTATGTGTCGTATTTTGTGTGCTTTAGTTGGGTTTGAGTCGTATTTGTCTCATTTTTCTTTGTTTTGCATTTTCGTAACTTTTCTTGACTTTTTTTATTATTTTTTGGTATTTTTTTCTTATTTTTGTAGATATTAATATCAATTTGATTTTCTTGGTTTTACGACAGTCGAGGGAGCTCAAGCGCATTCCCGAGGATCACAACCAGCTCGATTTGATAAAAATACGATCCGAACCCACAAAGCACAGTCATTGATCGACGACCAATCGATGCACCTTTCTCACCCACATCGACCGCATGCGACGATCAGCCTACCAAGGATCACCCGCAATCATCGATCGACACCCGATTGAAGGATAATAGACGCATGTCATCGACTTCCATCATCGTTCGACACCCAACCGATGGCGGAGACACCGTCAATCGATGACCGATCAGTGGAAGGCCGATTTTAGCCATTTTTGACTTTACCATTTTACCTCCACTCTCACCCTATATAATCTCATACTCTTCCATCTGCAAAGAGAGCTTTTTGGATACCTCCTTTATCCCTCCTTTTCACCTTCAAGCATAAACATTCTTTAAGTCCCTAGTTAGCTTAGTAACTAGAACTTTAACTTAGTACTTAGTTAACTTATTTAGTGTTTAATATACAATTTGGGATTGACAATCTCAACTCATAGATTAAGTGTTCGATCAAATGCTAATTGATCGTGGAGATGATTCTAGAGCGCTAAGCCCCCATTTTATTAATTTTCTTAAAGTTATGAATTTTGTTTTTCGTAATTTAAGTCACCGTACAACTTTAAAAACCAAAACTTGACCGCGTGTTTAGCATAGTTTTCCTTATTTTCTAAATTTGAATCAAACACGAGAGTTGCTTCCGGTTAGTCTTCCTTGAGAGATTTGACTCGAGTCGAGTTTTCCACTTACAATTGCTCCATTCTCTTGCGGCCGAACTTTTATAATAAAAAGTAAGTGCAAAAAAGCTCGATTCACTACTCCTAATACATAGAGTATTAATGATCTTATTAGTATTTGTAAACCATCTATTGGTGGCTTATTTTTTCATATTGGATGCATATGTCATAATTTGAATTTGTGTGCTCAAGTTGGTTTGAATGCTTTGAAAAATGAGCTTTCTCCTATTAAAACGACAGTCATGTCTATTCATAAAAATAAATTTTTGCAACGAAAATGGGTGAGATTTTGAGAAAAACAGAATTGAAGGAAAAATATTTTCAACTGATATGCCTACTCATTAGAACTCTACATATAAATTATTGAAAGATACATATTCGTATAGAGAGTTATTATGTTCATTTTTTAGCCAACAATAAACTGGAATTATGTTATATACAAACCAATGGACTGCTGTAATTATTTGAAAAAACTTTTAAAGGTGTTTGATGATACTTCTAATTTATTTTCTGGTGTTTATTATCCTACTTCTCACCTTATTGTTGAATATTGTGTTAAAATCGCATTCATTTTTGGGGAGTGCGTGAAAAATGGACGATTAGATGAATGTGTTATTTTTATGATAAAAAATGGTTGAAGTATTTTTTTTATTACATCATTAGATCCTAATAATAGACAAAGTGGTTTAGAACTTTATCTTAACAATTATTATGATACTTTATTGTCATTTGAAGAGTTTGAATATCCTTCTGTTGAAAATATTATTCAAAATATGAAAAAGTCTTTATTTGATATATATTTAAAGAATAATTTGATGGTCCTCTTCGTATGAGTACTCTTAGCGATAAACTTCTACTAGAAGTGGTAATCCTAGTAGTAGTGAGTGCTGACGACGACGATGAAATTGAGGGGTTTTAGGATTTAAAAAAAAAAAAAAAAAACGACTGAGGCGTTCGGGTTACTCATTCGGTTCTAACCCTTATCAAGAACTTGATGCTTATCTAACGACTTTTGATTATGGAATGTTGGGGGGGGGGGGGGTACATGCTGGACCCACGGAGATCCAACATAAGGCCTCACAATCTCGAGTATTAAATGTTGTTGCATGATTGGGTCAATGCCAACCGATGCAAACAAAAAAGTTCTTAGTGAAGATGAAGAGAGCAAGACATATTATGATATGAGATCTAGCAACGAGTAGGCAAATGAATGAGGATGGATGATCATGACACCCCCACACCACTGCTTCTGATTCCTAGAGTCGGTAAGGTAAGTAAGAACTACGTGGACTTTGATTCCTAATGTAAGGGATACGTAGACAACTGTCTTCAATTATTTGAAATTAAAATTTAAAATTTTAACTTCAAGTATTTGAAAATAGTTCAATCATTATTATTATTTTTTTGAATTTATTAAAAGTGTTATTTCTATTTTCTCACTTAACTTCAAAATTTCAAATATTCTTATGTAATCTTTTTTATTTTAACTTCAAATATTTTAAATGGTTCAATTTTAATTTCTTTTTAATTAACTCAAGATTTCAAAGTGTTAGTTCTATTTTATCATATAACCTCATACATTAAATTCTTTTATAATAATAGAAAAATAAAAAAATTTAACTTAAAATTTTAAATATTCTAATTAAAACTTGTTATTTTAACTTCAAATATTTTAAATAGTTCAAGTTTAATTTCATTTTAATTTTTTTTTAGTTAATTCAAGGCGTTATTTCTATTTTCCCACTTAACCTAATACACACACACACACACACACACACACATATATATATATATAGTGTGTGTGTGTGTGTGTGTGTGCGCGCGCGGTGTGTGTAAATATAATAAAATTGAAAATAAACATAGAAAAAAACAAATAAATATGAATTCTCAATGTTAAATTTCAAAAAAAAAAAAAAAAACGTCGAAACCG
>BMAC01000187.1:767230-794630 GCA_014905375.1 Phtheirospermum japonicum
CTGACGACGACGATGAAATTGAGGGGTTTTAGGATTTAAAAAAAAAAAAAAAAAACGACTGAGGCGTTCGGGTTACTCATTCGGTTCTAACCCTTATCAAGAACTTGATGCTTATCTAACGACTTTTGATTATGGAATGTTGGGGGGGGGGGGGGTACATGCTGGACCCACGGAGATCCAACATAAGGCCTCACAATCTCGAGTATTAAATGTTGTTGCATGATTGGGTCAATGCCAACCGATGCAAACAAAAAAGTTCTTAGTGAAGATGAAGAGAGCAAGACATATTATGATATGAGATCTAGCAACGAGTAGGCAAATGAATGAGGATGGATGATCATGACACCCCCACACCACTGCTTCTGATTCCTAGAGTCGGTAAGGTAAGTAAGAACTACGTGGACTTTGATTCCTAATGTAAGGGATACGTAGACAACTGTCTTCAATTATTTGAAATTAAAATTTAAAATTTTAACTTCAAGTATTTGAAAATAGTTCAATCATTATTATTATTTTTTTGAATTTATTAAAAGTGTTATTTCTATTTTCTCACTTAACTTCAAAATTTCAAATATTCTTATGTAATCTTTTTTATTTTAACTTCAAATATTTTAAATGGTTCAATTTTAATTTCTTTTTAATTAACTCAAGATTTCAAAGTGTTAGTTCTATTTTATCATATAACCTCATACATTAAATTCTTTTATAATAATAGAAAAATAAAAAAATTTAACTTAAAATTTTAAATATTCTAATTAAAACTTGTTATTTTAACTTCAAATATTTTAAATAGTTCAAGTTTAATTTCATTTTAATTTTTTTTAGTTAATTCAAGGCGTTATTTCTATTTTCCCACTTAACCTAATACACACACACACACACACACACACACATATATATATATATGTGTGTGTGTGTGTGTGTGTGTGCGCGCGCGCGTGTGTGTAAAAACAAAGGCCAAACCGTCAACCTGCGGTTCACAAACAACCGACAACCGGCCAGTTTCACGGTTTAGTTGCGGTTCGAAGTTTATAGACAAGTCGAACCGCCGATTTGAACTGTAGACCGGCGGTTTGGAATCGTTGAACATGTCTAGAGGTGGGTAAATTCTCACAAAGATTGATTTGATTATATAAGTTATCAATTTCTTCCTGCATGAGGTCATCAGAAACATAATCTCCGGCAATGGCCGAAGGATCTCGGCGAACACCTCGACCTTGACTTCGACAAGATTATCAAATAATATTAGTATAAATATTACGAGAAGAGATTGACATAATAATATTATAAAAGAAATATTATGAAAAGAAGAAGAAGAAGATTATTGATAGTATTTTTGCACAAATTAATAACTTCAAGATTGAAAATATAAGAGAAGAAGAAGCAAAAGATTAGAGATGAATTTGTGTGAGGATTGGTGTTGGAGAGGTGAGTATTTATAGGTGTAGAAATGGATTAAAAATAAAATTTTTGAAAAACTAGCCGTTGGAATCGGCGGTTTGACGTCTAGTTTTTGTGACCGTTGATCATCAACAGCTCTATCATCTAAGCCGTTGATTTCAAAAGGCCACAAACCGGCTGGTTTAACCACCGTTTTCTTTTTGTTAACCGATGGTATCAGCTCGTGAAAATTTGTAAGCAAAACATAACCGCCGAAAACCGATTCATAATTTCGATTAGAACCAAAATCGATGGTCAACGGTTAACCAAACTATTGACCGAAACCAAAATTGACGATTTCCCGATTAATCGGAACTAGTATTAACACCTCTATCCACGACAAAAAATAAAATAAAAGATGAGAAAACTTACATGTATTATACTTGGCACAACTGTTAGGCCACTGCCCTTATTCGTTGAGGCTAAGGTTCAATTTTCTTTGGCCACATTTTGGGGATAATTAAAATGGTGGCTTCATGTGTAGCTATGGGCGCGGGCTCCTTAGGAGCCCACGGATTTTTTTTTAATTTATATTTAATTAAAAATATACTAATATATTAAAAATAATACCGATGGATTCCATCGGTAATATTTAAAAAATACCCCAATTTTCCCTCGATAAATTATCGACGAATTTTTCGTCAGTAAATTTCTCTGTAATTTACTGACGGATATTAAAACTTGTCGGTAATTGCCTTACCGACATGGGTTTTATTGAGGGGACACATAAACAAAATAAAGGAATTTCATATAAAGATGCTCATATAAATAGAGTTAATTTGTATATCGAGGAAATTGAATGGAAATATGCAAGTGTAGGTTTTTTCACGACCTTTTCAACTTTCATCAACCAAAAAAATATTAAAATCGACATTTCTTTTAATAAATTGTAGGACACATTTACGGGATTATTATTTTTACCATGCTAACACCCTAAAATTGCAATGTACGAGGCAAAAATGAGACCCAGTGAGACAAGGCTACTTTATATATAATGACCTTTCTCTTGCATGATTGTAATATTTGAGGCCAAATAAAATAACTGAATCCGCCGAGGAAACGAAGATAGTTCACTGCACGCTGTACCATCCAACTACCCCTGGACCTTCTTTTTGGGTTTCGGTAATGTTGACAATACATCAATTTCAGTTATTTAATATTTTATTCCCACGTGGTACGAAAGGGTTGAAATGGAGAAAATGACAATGATACCATTTTGTTGGTTCTATCATGAGTAAACCAGATGAGATGCTAGTTGAAACTCTGATGTTATTGTTTTAACATCTATTTATTTATAGGAACCATTGCCTGTGCGTGATTTCAAATGGGATCAGCCTGATTTTATGAAATTGGTTAAATTAAGACCTGAATCTTATACTTAATCAGCTGAATGTCTCAATTTTCAAATTTTCTCAAATGAGGGTTCACGTTCAAATTTCAGCTCTCAACGATGAAGTTTGCCTGTTTTTTCTTGATAAATTAACGTGTGTTGTTTCATGCGCTGGCAGCTAATTGTTATAAATTATAAAGTAATACTATTGTTTTTTCATGTGTTGCGTATATTTTGCTTATTTGGGAACTGATGATGAGTTTTCAAGTTTCCAACTCCTTGTACATTTTTTGAGGAGTAGATAATGTATTTAAATAATAGAAAACTTCTCAATTTCCTTTTGAGGAGTAGATATCTATAAGATGTATTTTTAATTGTTATTATATATATCTATATATATAATTTATGTATATTTGTATTTTATGTGATGTATACACATAGTGATGTATATTTATTTTTTACTAAATGTATTTAGTAATTTTACGTGATATGCCCGTTAATGAGGTGCACGGTAGAAGATTGGACGTACTTGATTTTGATTATCCTCGTCTTTTATTTGAGCAATTTTCTTATAAAATATGTTATCTGGTAAGCACAATTAGGCCTGTTTGGTTGAGCTAATTCAAGGTGCAAGTAGTTGAATAATGGTTGTTTGTAGTTAATTGTAAATTATTGTTGGTAAATTATTTGATTGAAATAGCAATTGAATGATAATTTAACGATATAGACATGATTCAGATGTATAAAAATAATATACATAATAGAGAGAAAAATATAAAATAATAATAAATAAATTTAAAAAAATATTTTTTAAAATTAAGAAAAATATATAAACAATTATACCAAAATAATTATATTGATAAATAAAAATTTTCATGTCTACAGATATATTTATGTGAAATGGTGAAATAATATGTTCATACATAAAAAAAGATATTTTATAAAGAAAATGACAAAAGAGAATTTTATTCCATAAACTATCAATTAATTATAAAAATTATGATTTGTATATTTTCTAAAATGGAGCATTTTATGCCTAATCCACTATGAAAAAAGAACCTTTGTTAAACAAGTTGATTGATGATTAATAAATTATCAGATCTTTCAAACGATAAATCAAGAAAACCCTTATATTTTAGGAAAATTGTACAATCAGTTCACTTTAACATATCCATGTATTTAAAATAATTAATATATTCCACTACATAAAAACTGAAATAATCTAACGACTATAATAACATGGGAATAATAAAGATACCGTGAAACTTCCTTTGTTTTACAACTTTGGTCGACATAATAGACTTTGAAGAGTGCATTATAAATCAATTTCATTTTAAAAATTAGATTATTATTTAATTTGAATGTCGCATTCTCCAGCTCTTTGAATTAATTCTAAATTGTAATTTTACTTTTCATAAACTTAAACTCTATAAGTACTATTTCCAGTAAACCAAATCTTCCTATTTTACTCTCCCCTCTCTAATTTTCTTCTTCATCGTCAACTTTTTTCAAGGCGCACAGTCGCATACATGTGTGCATATGAACTAACCCCAATATTGAGATCCTCTGCGCATAATTTATCATATTCGCCAATTTTTCGATATCTCTATCTCCGGCAAATCCCCGCCGTCGATCGGAATTCCTCCGCTTACTGCTCACATGGGTACGCCCCGGATCCATTTCAATTTCATTATAATATTTTTATTCAAGATGAAAACCATCCATTGCATGATCTGCTCGTATTAATTGTCAATGATCAAATGGGGTTAGATAATGAATCATTTATGTGCGTTTTATTTTAATGGCTAAACTGCTTTCCAGTTTCTCTTCCTTGCATTACAAGGGCTAAAAATCGTCTTTCATTTTTTGTTCTCCTTGAACATAATAATTGGGCTTCATATATGGGAATTATTTGTTTTTTGGTGACTGCTTTTGAGTTCTGATTTATGGATTGCAAGATTTTTGTTACCTTGACTATGTTACCATTTTTAACTTAGTTGGACGTAATGCATGAAATTTACATTATTTAATTTTTGGTTTGTTTAGAATTATTGAAATGCAGAATAGATGATTATTGAAATCCTAGGCCATGTTAGTAAGTAGACTTGATTCATCATGTGCTCAATCAGGTTTCTGCCTTAAGTATTTGTGTTTCCGCCCATCTTTATTGGTTTTCTCTATGCATTTCATCTTAATATGTTACTGAGATCTGGTTAAAAACGTCAATTTCCCATTGAGGCATCTGGTTAACCTGTTTTAACATTTGCGTGTGTATATCTCATGTTATGCTTTTGCAGCTGTGCATAGTGCAGCTCAACAGTGAATCTTATGATTAATGGGTTCTTCGGTGAAGTAAATGATTTTCTGTAAGTTATATTTCTGATTCAATCTAATGAACCTGCTATTGAATATCCAGATAAAAGCGACAGTTGTTGTTCAACTCACCTCATAGATGGTGATGGTACTTTCAATGTTGCTGGGATTGAGAAATTCATGAAGGAAGTTAGGCTTGCTGAATGTGGGCTTTCTTATGCCGTAGTAGCCATAATGGGTCCTCAGAGTAGCGGTACATTTCTGATTGCTAACATTTTCTTTTGTTTTTATTTTGTCAAATTCATGTGTTTGAACTTGCTAGATTAATGGTTTGAAGAAACCGCATTGAGTTCTTATACAACTGAGTTATGGTTTCTGAATATTTCTAAGCAACTTAAGAGTTCCCTGCTCATGATCATGACGGATCCAGGATTTTGTTTCAATGGAGGCAAATATATTTGAAGAAAAAAAGCCGGGGAACAATTTATGTACATAATTAAAAAAAAATTTATAATTCAGAGAAGGTAATTGTTCAATGTGATGATGATGACAACAACAACAACAACAACAGTAATAATAATAATAATAATAATAATAATAATAATAATAATAATAATAATAATAATAATAATAATAATAATAATAAATATGCCATTCATGCTTTTAAAATTTACAATAGAACATTTTGTCGTATTTTGAAAAAGTATCTCTCCATTTGTTTTTTGTATTGTTTATTAGGGAAATTGGAAAATTAAGAGTTGGGATTTTAATTGTGTGTTCAATAATTTTTGCTACGAAATACGAGTGGATTGTAATTTGTGTGACTGGGTGGGTTGTTGGACTTTTAATAAATATATAAATAAATAAATAAATAAATAAATATATATATATATATATAAATATAAATAAATAAATATATATATATATATATATATATATATATATATATATATATATATATATATATATATATAAATACTAATTGAAAAAATAAATTTGACTGCCCCCACACTGTATCCGTCCCTGTGGACAATTTCACAATAGCATTAAATTCGTGTTACTTACAGCTGCCGACTACCAATAAACTAATGTGACTGAAGTAGCTTATGTGTTCTGACAGGGAAGAGTACATTGTTGAATCACCTGTTTGGAACTAATTTTAGAGAAATGGATGCTTTTAAGGGAAGGCATGCACTTGTTGACTCTGCTATCATATTTTGTTCCATTTCTTATTCAATGATTCTGACATCTAACTTCCATCAGGTCTCAAACCACAAAAGGTATATGGATGGCACACTGTGTTGGCATCGAGCCTTGCACTCTCGTAATGGATTTGGAGGGTACTGATGGAAGAGAACGAGGAGAGGTCTAACAAATTTCTACTTAATGACATAATATTCTCATGGTGATTTGTGCATGTCGTTGTTGATCGCATTCATTCTAGGTCTTATCTTTCTGATTTCTCTACCCTTCTGGGTACTAATTTGGCTCAGCCTGTTTATCTTATGCGACCTTGGTGCTTGCTGCTTAGTTTTCATTCCACACAGTTAAAACATCTTTAAGCCCAGCCTTTTCTTGTCATTTTGTTCCATATAAAGTAGAAAATTCATGATAGTCAGTCTTGCTAGCGCATCTTACTTTTCTTTTAGTTTGCTAGTTCTCCATGAATCCTCAACAACATGATTCAGGAAGCTATCCATTAACAGTAACCTTTTGCTTGCTATGCGTAAACTTATCTTTGATAAGAATATTTAGTAGCTGTGTAGTATCAATGTCAATTTTAATTAAATCGGTCCTTTTTTTTTTTGAAGTCGTAGTGCTCTTAACGGTGTTGCTTCTTTTTAGGATGATACAGCTTTCGAAAAGCAGAGTGCTCTTTTCGCCCTTGCTGTTTCAGATATAGTGCTGATAAATATGTAAGATTGTTGAATTGCATTAGAAGTGGTTTAGATTATGTTGTATTTTAGTAATATTTCTTTTGATCATTATATCTCTTACGAATTACTATCTTGGGAAATTATTGTATTCAGGTGGTGTCATGACATTGGTCGTGAGCAAGCTGCAAATAAACCTCTCTTGAAAACTGTGTTTCAGGTAAGCCATTGGAGTGCTTTGTGCAAACCTTCAATGTGAAATGCACATGCTTTAATGATTTTCCATTGCTCTGAACAGGTTATGATGAGATTATTTAGTCCACGTAAGACAACTTTGATGTTTGTTATTCGTGATAAAACAAGGGTACGCTTTCCCTCTTATTTTACTTTTGACTGCCTCGGGATATATTTAAAAAACTTCAAAGATTTTCTGCATTCGGTCTCTTAAAGTCATTGTTATGACCTTGGGGACAATTTTGGTTTTACTTTTGCATCATGGCAGACACCTCTGGAAAACTTGGAACCAGTTCTGAGGGAAGACATTCAGAAGGTATTATACACAACTTTTCATGTATGCTTGATGTATTTAGTTGCAGTTGGTTTCTGATAATTTCTTCTATCCCTCTGCATCCTCTCGGGTAGATATGGGATTCTGTTCCTAAGCCAGAAGCTCACAGGGAAACTCCACTAAGCGATTTTTTCAACGTAAGATGTGGATGCGTTTAAGTCCTATTCATGCCTTTTTCGAGTGTCAAGTGTAAAAACTCTGACAGAATTGTTTGTTCTCTTAAATCATTAAATACAGGTTGAAGTTGTAGCGCTCTCTAGTTATGAGGAGAAGGAAGAACAATTTAAAGAGCAGGTTCATATTTCATACTGTTGAAGGTGGCCTGTATGGAGCCATGAATCTTTCATTTGGTTGATGCTTTTGTGTTTTTACTGAAGGTGGCTGGTTTGAGACAGCGGTTTTTCCAATCTATTGCCCCTGGTGGGCTTGCTGGGGATAGGCGGGGTGTAGTTCCTGCTTCAGGCTTTTCATTTAGTGGACAGCAGATATGGAAGGTTATTAAGGAGAACAAGGACCTTGACCTGCCTGCTCACAAGGTTGCAATCTAAGCGTAGTTTTGAGATACAATGTAAACTATTATGGAAATTTGTTGAAATATTTACTTGGATTTATTTGTAGGTTATGGTTGCCACTGTTCGATGTGAAGAGATCGCTAATGAGAAATTCTCTTCGTTCATTGAAAATGAGGTATTTATCCCATGAATTGCAGATTTTATATGAGGTGCTCTTTCGTATATACATGAAAATCTTTATTTTGTAAATTGTTGATCCCTACATGCAGGAATGGCGCCATTTAGAAGAGACGGTACAGTATCAACCGGTGCCAGGGTTCGGGAAGAAGCTCTCTGCTATTCTTGATGTTTGCCTATCTGAGTGAGTAAAACATATGTAATTTTACTCTGGTAGCATATTCATTATCACGATCAAATATGGACAAAGACAGACACGTCTCTGACTGTGTTTGAAGAATTTATCAGTTTCCTTAAGAGTCATATTGGTGAGTGTATCACTGTATTGTGGATACAAGTTTGTACAAAATACTTTTATACCGAATATCTGCCATGTTCTGATGAATGACGTTCATTTGAAAATAAGTCATTTTTTTTCTTTTTTCTCATCTTCTTTGTTTTGGTTATTGAAAAGTGCCAGTTCATTACGCCAAAAAACCAAAAAATTAATTGAAGAAACCACTACGAAATGAATATCTTTGCAGTAGGTTTAAGTTGTGAGTGCTCAAGTTATTTTTTTGTAACGGAAAAAAGGAAAGTGGGTCATCCTCTGTTCAGAAATTTTATTGATGTTTATAACACACACACACACACAATATGTGTGTTATAGTGATATGACCTGAATTTGAGTTAATGAGTCTTTGTTTCATTCTTCCCCCTCTTCGATAGGTATGATGCGGAGGCAACATTTTTTGATGAAGGTGTCAGATCTACAAAGCGGAAACAGTTGGAAGACAAACTTTTGCAGGTGATATTTTTTTAATGAATGTATAACTTAATTAAGAGATGTGTAGTTGTGGACTAGGTCTGCCTGTTTGGTTCTTTTTTCCGCTTATAGTTGAAATTAGGACTATTCTTGACAAACATTACTGGTTAGAATAATATTTTTTCAAGCATTTGAAATAGCATTTATATCAGCCTGAGTTGCCGAGAAACTACTGCCAATTGCTCCCAACATAAAATAATAGCAATTTAGATGTTTTTACTGTGATGCTTGATGATTGATCTGCAAGGTCTCTATTTTTCCTTACGTTTTGTATCTTGTCCTTTTGCATTAGCTTGTCCAACCTGCATATCAATTCATGTTGGGACACATACGCTCTGGAACCTTGGATAAGTTCAAAGCAGCATATGATACCGCCTTGAATGAGGGGAAAGGATTTTCCGTGGCTGCACGTGATTGCACCGAGTATTTTATGTCACAGTTTGATGAAGAAGCTGCAGGTACATTTTATGACACTTGACATGACATTTGTGTAACCTAACTCTACATAAAATGAACCCTCTAAAAGACATGCACATAATCTCGGAGGCTTTAACTTTTACGTTAAACTTGCTGTCAGAACTGTGTGATTTGGCCTTATGTATGATGTTATAAGTTTGCTGCAGCCTTCTGTTTAATGGTCCCGAGAACATCGGGTTCAGTGTTCTGTTGTTGTCATCACATGAAGAGAGATGTAACAGTGAAGTGTAGCTCGGTCATATTGATGGCTTACCTTATGGTTTGTAGGTGCGGACATTGACCAAGCAAATTGGGACTCTTCTAAAGTAAGAGAGAAGCTCCGGCGTGATATAGATGCATATATTGCTTCGGTTCGGGAAACCAAGCTCTCTGAACTCACCACCATGTACGAGGTATGCAATACAGCCTTGATAAATTTTTGTCTAGAGTCCAGTGATGGTAATATATTAGGTATAACAACTTGTTGCCTCCTTTAAGAATGAGTGAGATTTCTAGTTGCTGCAATTTATTGAAAGAAAGGGTGAAATTCAGTTTCGGACACAAAATATCACTATGACAAAAATAAATTACATAAGAGGTACACTCTCATGTCAGCCTAACCGTTAGGCAGGTCCCCTAAAACTAAATTTAAAAAGATAAAATAAAATCAAAGAAATACCAAAATAAATAGAAACCCTAAAAACTAAACTAATTACAAATGAAAGAAATAACCCAAAAAAATGAAAATAAACAACCAAAAACCTAAAAAAACTTTAAAATCCTTAAAAATCGTAAAACCTCTAAAAAAATAAAAATAAATAAAACCTCTAAAAATACTGGGATATCCTAAAAAAAAACTAAACTAAATAAAAAAACTAAAAAAAGAACCCTAAAAACTAAAAAGAAATACAATAATACTAAAATTTGAGTCCTGCCTAACGGAATGTACTCCATTAGGCAGGTGTACACAAGTTTTTGTCATAAATCCAAGGGGGTGGGGGCGAAATCTGTAGTTTTAATACGAGTACAGAGAGCTGGCTAGTAAATTAGTTAGTTATGCAATGCAAAGATTTCCCGCTGATAAGTTTTATATGCAGAAAAAATTAAATGAGTCATTATCTGCTCCTGTGGAGGCTTTGCTTGATGGAGCTAGTGATGATACATGGCCAGCAATTAGAAAGCTTTTCCGTCGCGAGACTGAAACAGCCGTTAGTGGGTTTTCTAGTGAACTTTCTGGTTTTGAGATGGATGAGGTAACAAAGGATAAAATGCTCTCAAGGTTGGCGGATCATGCTAGAGGACTAGTTGAAGCCAAGGCAAAGGAAGAAGCCGGACGGGTTTTGATCCGTATGAAAGACAGGTGTTTGTTATATTTGTTATCATAACCTAGAATATATTTGCAATGTTTATTTTCTTTTATTGTTTTAGCCAATCGGTGCTGATCAGAAAACTTTTGATAGGTTTTCAACATTATTTAGCAATGATTCCGACTCAATGCCACGGGTTTGGACCGGGAAGGAAGATATACGGGCAATCACTAAAACAGCTCGCTCTGCTGTATGATATTTTTTACTTATTCTGTTCTGGAACACTTTGGTTTACCAATGAGGTATGGGTTTATGAATCTCTGATCTGTTTTTTTATTTGACCTAGTCTTTGAAGCTACTATCTGTTATGGCTGCTATCCGTCTGGAAGATAATGCTGATAATATTGAGAGTACCTTGTCCCTTGCTCTTGTGGATCCCAAAGCTGCAACTTCTACCAGTAGGGGTATCTCAGTGGACCCGCTTGCGTCAAGCAGTTGGGATAAGGTAGTTAGCTATAGTTATTAATAGTTATGATTGTGGAATTGATTCAATTGAAGAGCCTCGTACAGAGCATATTGTTGGTATTACCTAGTTTTCTTGTTTGTTTTTTCAAGTTTGTTCCCTTTCTTATAAAAGGGCATTTTGTAGTGAATATTTGTTCTCGTGCCCTGTTGTTTGTTGGTCGTTACCATGTGAAAGAGCTAGCTACATGTTATACTATGTTTGCAATTTGCTTTTTGAGGTGGAATTTTGGCCTCTACAACCATAGCTCTAACTTGTTGTTGCCTTGGAAATTTATACTTATGTTATTAACTAAAATTTTTTTAACTTCTTAATTTTGTGCAATGTGCATATTTTATTCTTACATGCTTTCATCTGATGCATATATTATATTTTAGAAATTTAATTTTACGATATGCATCGAGTCTTAACCTCAGCTGCAACAAGCAGCACAAATGATATTTTCTGAATCCAAATTATCAATGTTGTACTGCTGGTGCCGGAAAAGGCTTAATTATGGAATCTGTTTCTTTCTAAAATAGGTGATTATGCTCACAGATCTAGTGCACTAAAGAAAAAATGTCTATTGCTATACTGAATGTTGTTTCATTTGCTTAAAGTTGTGTTTTTTGGTGGGAGAAGGCTATATAGTTGAGCTTTAATTATGTATTATGCAAATTGGTGGTCATTGATGTGCTTGACTGCATGAATAATGATATTTTTTTCATCCCTCTGCTCTTGGCTTATGGTTTACTGTACGACCCAGGTTCCATCATCAAATACCTTGTTAACGCCGGTTCAGTGTAAATCTTTGTGGAGGCAGTTTAAAGCTGAGACAGAATATACTGTTGGTCAAGCCATTGCTGCTCAGGTAACTTGCATCTGTAATGACTTGAAAAGCATGGTGTTATACATGTGTTGTGTTATTATTCTGTTTGCATCCATTTTTTGTGGTGCCTCATAAATAATTACTAATTTATACTTAATTCACTACTATCAGGAGGCTAGTAAGCGAAACAACACCTGGTTACCACCTCCATGGGCAATTCTTGCATTACTTGTCTTGGGATTTAATGAATTTATGACCCTTTTGAGGTACATGCGAATCTTATTCTTTGTTCTTTGTTCGGTAGGGTTGGGGTTATTGCAAAAGGTACTTCAGTCAATTTTGAAATATCTGTGGATGAAATGTTTTCTGTATTTTTATTTATATTTATGCTGTCTTTTTGGGTGAGCGTTTTCTGTTTAAGCGCATGGTGGGTTTTATTGTCAGCTCTTACAGAGTTTTTTCTCATGCCATGGTTTTCTTTTGACAGGAATCCTTTGTATTTGGGCGTCATTTTTGTTGGTTTCCTGCTTATAAAAGCTCTCTGGGTGCAATTAGACATATCTGGTGAATTCCGCAATGGATTTGTAAGTGAAGCAATCTAAATTGCACCCATATAGAACTTTCTGAATAGATATTTTTGCATGATTTATGCACTAAATTCTTTCTGCTAGTAGTGGTTGGGTTCTGAAGGAGAATTTGTCTTATTGAACTTGCTGACCGTTACTTAGACATAGTTAAACCAGATTCTTTTGGAATATACATTTGGCATAATCATAAAAAACTCTACCCTTGAGGTTCAACCTAATTATGAAAAAACCAATAACTCCCTCCGTCCCAAAATAAATTTTGTTTTAGCCTCCCCTTTTTGTCCCAAGATAATTGTCGTTTTGAGAATTCAAGGCACTTTTGAGCTAAAATTTCCAAAATTACCCTTTATTACTTGTTTTAATACTGAAATGTTTTAATATCTTCAATGAGTGTTGGAAATAAAAAATACATAAAATATCTCCACATTAAATGGGGGTAGATTAGTCATTTTGTAAGACTTCTTAAATTGTGTGATTTCTTGTAAAACAACATTTATTTTGGGACTTGGGGAGTATTTTTCCTAATTGCAATTACCCTCTTATGGTATCACCAACACCCCGTTTAAGGTTTGTATTTTCTTAACAAATACCCCTTATTGAGGGTCATTTGTAAAATTGAAACAAACATGAAGGGAGTATTTGTATTTTTGAAAGATAGTTGGGTTTTCTTTGTAATTAAATTAAACATCACATGTATTTTTTGTAATTAACCCTTTTCTTATCCTTCATTGAGGTCTGATACTATTTTTCATGCCTACAGCTACCTGGGATCCTCTCGTTATCCACCAAGTTCGTGCCTACGGTCATGAACCTTCTTAGGAAACTAGCCGAGGAGGGCCAAGGACGGCCTGCTAATGCACCTCACAATAACCCTCCCCCACCTCCAGCAAAGAGCTTCCAAAGTGCTTCGAATGATCATAGTCGCTTATCGTCAAGTGCTTCGTCTGAGGTACCTTCATCCGAGAACGGAAATGAATATTCTAGTCCCTCTCGAAAAACACAGTAAGCTCCCATTTACTCGTTTTGTGAGGATTTTTGATCTCTATAATTATTTCAAGCATGATGCTGCACATCGATATGGTTTCTCGGGTTTTGCTGTCTAGCGGTGAAATGCTGAAGACATTTATTCGGGTGCAGGCCTTTTTCTTTCTTTCTTTCTTTCTTTTTTTTATTAATACACAGGGGCTGGTTTGTTATGAAAAATCGCCCCGAGCAATAGTTTTATTTTTTTTATTTTGCCTGTGGTGGTAACTAACTACGAGATTGTCCAGCTTTGCCTTCAATTTTGTAGCATTAGAAGTTGAATTTTAGTGTGCATCAATTTTTTTGTTTGTTTGCCTGGTTGAATTGAAATCTCAATTTACATTATTTAATTTCACAGATTAATTTCTAAGATGAGAACCTTTATGCCTCTATTTCGTTATTTTTACTTTAGATGTTCAAAGGATTGACCCTGGATATTGGGGATAATTACAAAAACCACCCAAAAGTTCAACCTAATTATTAAAAAAAACCCAAAACATTCTAGTTATCTTTCAAATTTACAGATATCTCTCAAAGTGATACACCCTCTATTTGTGATTAGGGTAAGTTTTAGGGTAGTTTAATGAAATTAACCCTTGATTTCGGTGAAAGCGAACAACATAAATAAGTTTTAGGGTAGTTTATGTAATTAGGGTTAGTTTTAGGGTATAGGGTAGGTTTGTTTGGCATGTAAAAAATGTAAATTTATCCACAGGAAGTTTTTAGCGGTGCTGAATTCATGTTTAAAATTTCTGGCAATGAAATTCCAACTTCATAGTTAATTCTGATTAGATAAGCAATTTTACCATATTAATCACTTTTGCTTATCAAGTAGTGTCGACCGATTCAGCATTAAAATTCATAAACTTACAAATTGATTTTCAATGTTAAAAATTGAGCACACTAATTATTTCAGTAATAGAATTTGGGCAGCATTCTTGTTTGACGGACTAACGGATCATTTTCATACCCAATACATTATAGTACAAAAATCAATATTATAGTAAAAACCAATATATCAGAATACCAATTCATCACAGTACAAAAACCAATACACCATATCACGAGTCAGAGATTTATGAAAAACAAATACTTTCGAATACAAAAATCAATATATTATAATAATCTATAAAAGTAAATACATTATGGTATAGGGTCAGATGACCTAATGGGTCATTACCCGTCAATATGACATGTTAACCATAAATTTTAGATTCAGTTTTATCAAAGGGCCCAGTTAATTCTATGCTTCTCTAATTATCTTCAACGTCTCTAAACTTCCTCCATACGCATATCTATGGGTTTGGTCTAAAATTGGTCCCCTTGTAGGCCTACATAAAGTTGTTACTTGTAACCAACTGCCATTCCTGAGATGGAATTATTTGAACCACCATATATAAGTGGTAGGTGTATAACTCACGATCGATTTAAATCACATGAATTTTAGGCAACAGCGTAATATACACTTGAATCCATTTCTCCATTTGGGGTTAATTTGGTGTATTTTGTCAACTTCCCAGCCTTGACTTGAGATGGAGCTCGTTACGTGAGTAGTTTACCTACGGTGAAAATGCATCGATGATTTTTCAATGATAACTAATTCAAACGAAGAGTGTTCGATAGAGGAGTCATTTATCAAAACATAAGCATTTAACTATCGCAACCTACTTAGATATTTGTTAAGTTTTATAAATTGCACCTACATTTGTAACGGGATTTTTTTATTCCACTCATACTATCGAAGGTTTTTTAGTGTGTTTTTTTTTTAAAAACTCTTTATGAAACACATATTTTCCGGTTGCCTCATACCAGCTGATTTTAATTACAAAAGATGTTGGAGTTTGAATATGTGTGTGTCACCAGTGACAGACATAGAATTTTCATTGAGGGGGCCAAATATATAATACAAAAAATAATATAAAATATTTCAAATGAAATAAAGAGTTGAGCAAGTAAAGATTTATTAATCGATGAAGATGGTGCCTCCACGGTCGGTCGTATTTTGCTATAAAAGCGTTCCATTTATCTAAAAACGAAAAAATTTAACTTAAGTCAATAACTAATTAACGAATATTTTACATTTGACACATCATTTTAATCTACACAATAAAAATATATTAAATTATAATTATCTAACCTTTCATTTTAATTTGTGTATGTAATATATTAGAAAATAAGAAATAAATGTAAGAAAAATAAAATAAATTAGATACATAAACAAACAACAAATTATTATCATTAATTATAAATATTCAATCAAACTAGAAATGATAAAACCTGAAGTAAAATGAAATTATGTAGTTGCATAATTGCATTTTTTAAAATTAATCACAGTTAGTAAAAATAAAAATTTTAAAAGACACCATTTCATCTTGTTAGCCTAGTAAAATACTCGATTTAAAAATAAGTTGAAAGGCTTAAAATCTAATTACACGAGATATGTAAATCGAATTTGATTAAATTCTTTTTCATCTCGAGATTACACTGAATTCACAACTTATAAATATTAAATAAAATTTTAAAAGAAAAATCAAGACCACTTAAAATTTGCTTAATGTAATTTATTTAACTAGCATTATTATGAGATATTATGTTCTAATCATTCCCAACAAGTGATAATTGACGAATATAATTGAAAAAGAACTTAAAACAAGCAATTTACAATATAAAATTAAAATCTCCAATAAATCCTAGTTTTGTAATTGGGGAAGAGTTGATTTAAGAATTTATGAATAAGAGAGAGAGTTTGTGAAATAAAGAATTGGGATCGTAGAGAAGAATAAGTCTGTACTTTTTCTATTTACCAGGTATGTATTTTTTTTTAGATGTAAATGTGAAAAGAAATACGCCCTTAATTTTTTTTTTAATTTCAGGGGCCTCAGTGCCCCCCTTTGCCCCATTGTGTGTCCGTCTCCGTGTGTCACGACGATGACAGATTTCACAATTTTTAAATATCCGAATATTTATGTGAACTGATACTAGAATAGTCAGAATGGACGATGTCGGTGTGCAGAGGTTTTTGCCTCATTTTTTTACTTTTCTACCATAAGCTCACACATTTATTTGGATTTTTGGGTAATACATGTCTTAAGCACCGTAAGACGTTTTTGATATAAAGATTGAGGCTTTTGCTGTCGTGAAACTCACGAGTGCAAATTTCGACTTCATTTTTGAATGGAATTGGGAAGTAGGAAACATTCAAAGAAAAAATGTGTACTTGATAAAGCAATATGGTTTAAGAAGTGAAACAAATAAATTCGATTGACAGAC
Source organism: Phtheirospermum japonicum (assembly GCA_014905375.1). Classification (NCBI taxonomy): domain Eukaryota; kingdom Viridiplantae; phylum Streptophyta; class Magnoliopsida; order Lamiales; family Orobanchaceae; genus Phtheirospermum; species Phtheirospermum japonicum. Next base: position 784,224 of record BMAC01000187.1, read on the forward strand.
CCCTTTTTTTTCACATCTATTATGTAAATACAAAGTTCAAGAGGTGATTGTAACTAATTGGATGCTTTTGAGATTTTTTAAACTTTAGGGATAGTTTTATAGTTCCTCATTTTTATGGGACAATTCTATGGAGCGCCATAAGCGTGTGACATATTTTGACGTGGTATGAGCTGATTGTTCAGTTTAGTGAGTGTCGTAAGCGCGTGACATATATCAAGAAGTTATGTTAAGGTTGATCAATATTTTTTATATTTGGTTCGAGTAGTATAAATAGGTTTGGGTCGAATAGTAAATAATGTTTGGGGCGAGAGGCCTTGTTCTTTCTTGAATGTTTGGTTCGAGTAGTATAAATAAGTTTGGTTCGAGTAGTATAAATAAGTTTGGGTCGAGTAGTTAATAATATTTGGAGCGAGAGGTCATGTTAGGGTCGACCAGTACAAAAGATACTGCTCGACCTGAATTACATTTGTACCTTCAAAATGCGGATAAATACTGTAGCGTAACAGATAAACAGAAAAACTCTAGGAATTATGGTAAGGCCAAATGGTGATAAATTTCAAATACAAAACTGAAAAACTTACATTATGCATATGGAGAACTCTAATCTTGATAATCGTCTCGAAATCGCCGATTTTTTTTAAAAAATTGGACGAGTTAAATATATGAACGAGAATAAAACGTTTGAGAAATTTTATCCTCTCTTTAATCTTTTCGAATCAAAGTGGAGATATTTTATTTTTTTTCTTATTGTAAATGGGTAGAAACATGTTTTGTTCACTTGTTAGTAAAAAAGAGTTTTACAGCTGAATGGTTAAAAATGACAAAGTTTAGAGTTCTCAATTTTTATGGGACAATCACATATTTTGATGTGGTATGAGCTGATTGTTGAGTTTGGTGAGCCCAACAGTAGATACATTGAGCTTAATTACAAATTCAATAGGTCCCATATTAATTGTGGATCGAATTAGTAGCACCTAAAATCGATTTTCAAGTTTTATTAATTTACTCATCGTCGCTAATCTTACAGTACTAAATATTGTTCAAAAATGAGTTTGTGGGACCACAAGCGATATATTTTTCCATAAGGATGAAATGTCTAAAATAGTCACGGCCATGGACTTAACGCAATAGTTCGAAAACCATGCACACAACACAGGGCAAGCTCTGTAGTTGGTTACCCTATACGGGGCACATATATCGAGATAGTTTTTAATTTGCTGAGGACGAAAGTTGCTAGTCAAATGACAAATTTGCCCCTCTCCCGTACACTTTTCAAATGCATTTTCTGTTCGTCTCTTTAACTCTCGTGTTATTAGCTAGGGATATCTTGTCCTCTCATTCTGCAGTAGTTTAGCTGTTCCAGCCTAGCTTTTTCATGCACATTGATTGAACGTATATACAGCACAAACAAATGGAGTATTAATTGTGCAAATTGGGGAGTCAGTTGAGGCAGGTAAGTAAAATGAGCTTTAAATTACAAGACATGTTCATTTGATGCTTTTGGGCTTGGTATCATGGGAGAGCACCACTTTTAAAATGATATAAAAGAGGGAAACACATAATTTTTCTTAGATTAAGTCTCAAAAATGAAACTATGAATTATTGCACGCACTTCCAAATGAGTGAAGATAATACATTTAATATAATTATTTCAATTGCATACACAGAGAGGAAGGTGAAAATGGAATTGCATGCTTAACATGTCTCTCAAAACCCTAATTCTTGTTAAATTCTTGGCAATATGATGTAATTTTATTCTACTAGGACCAACTGACCAAGGTACAAAAATTATTTTCATATATGTATTTAAAACTATAAATAATAAGTTAAAAAAGGAAAGGAAACAAATGATTGAGCAGATGTCCATAATTATAATATAAGTTGCATGATAATGATATCTAGTACACCTATATCATGTTACTATGATTTTGGACTCACATGAGTCTAGAAGTGGAAATATATTCAACATCCTTTTCTCATACTTCAATGTATATTCTATTTTATTTTCTTAAAATGTGAATCAATTAAGAAAAATATTGCAATTGTTACCCCAATTCAAAGCACATACGTATGGCCCCAATAGTGACAGAAAATGAAGATAATTTAAAACAAAAAACCTTTTTTTTTCCCATTTAATATGGACAACGTAGGATATTGTTGGCATGAGTTTTGACAAATGCAAATTAGGTAATAAAATTAAAATTAAAAAAGAAAAATTGCGCGTTTTGGTTATTCATCAGGAGTACAGGTCATTAAACTCTCTAAAAATAAATACTACCACAACCCCCAATTAAAAGATTGTACAATTCGTGTGGAAAGTTATTAAGGGACGTAGATTTTGCTATAAAGTAGTATAATAAATCCGAAATGAAATATCAATTTAGAGGTATTTCCAGCTGGATACGGATAGCAAATTTTCATGTGCAATTGTCTGTGTGTAGTGAATGTGGCAGGTTTGAGTTGGGGCTCATGTATTCAATGTTAAGATCAAAGTTATGTTTTGTTCTCTGCCAAACAGTGATTACATCTTTTTATTTATGAAGAGATGATATAATGTCTAGCATGGGAAAACCATTATATATATATATATATATTCTTTTTTTCATGAAAAAAGAAGGCAAAAATGATGGCAATTGTCAATATATATATGGAGGAATTCTAAACGGCTAATTAATTGCGAAATTGATCTTATAAATATCTTATTAACAACTTTCGTCACGTAAGTTTTTCACTTAACGTGGCTCTAATTCCATAAGTTATAAATTGTACAATTTTTGATCTCATAAATTTTGAATTTGTGCAATCTTGATTCCAAATAGATATTTCATTATTTAGTTTATTGTCAAAATGCCCGAAGTACCTTTAACCAATCCCTTATTAAAGCCACCCGATTAAAATTGTTATTTTAACTAAATGACAAAAACGAAATTGCAATATCCTCCGTGATCGGATGAATATGTCATATAAAGAATTAAAATTTATAAGGTACTGATAATTCTATTAAAAAATACCGTATATCTAACTTTTAGTATATGTAATATGGGCTTGTTTGGATTATTATTCATTGAGATTCTGTATTCTAGTATTCACAATTATGGGGTATTCAAAATTTTGCGAATAGTAAGATTTCTTATTTGTTATATGATTCAAAATCCTTTACGTTACTGTAGAAGTCAAATAATGTCTGAGTAATAATATATTGTATTTAATGTCAAATTATGTATGAAAAGTGGATGATAGCGTATTATTATATTGTATTTGGTAATATTTAATCATTTATAAGATATTGTTGTTTAGTATTTGGATTTGAGTTTTAGAACAAAACGAAGTAGGGGAGTAAACGATTAATTTGAAAATAGAACCGATTAATTTACAAAATGAACCAAACTGAATTTGTACCGTTTGGTTCGATAGGTTTATCAGTTTCCCAATGTTCACAACATCAATTCTTTTCTAGGCAAAATGTTTCAACACAAAGTGAATAACCAATATACAACCATTCATAAAATTGCGACATAAAACTATCTTGAAATTGATCTTGGAATAATCAGCATACGACCATTTTTAAGTTTGGGACAAAAAAGGTATTTCGAATCTTGGATCTAGGATTCAAGAGGAAAATAAAATAAAAATAAAAAATAAAAAAATGAAATTAAGCCAGAGTTATACTATTCCGTTTGGGCTCTAAATGAATTACCCAGTTATACACACACATTCTGGTTTTGGAGATGATGGGAAGTAATTAATGAAACGTGAAAATGATTTGGATACATATAGTTAAATGTTATTCTGGATATAGATAGGGCCAGCATTTTTTGTGATGATTCAAATAATGCAAACGGTCCACACTCCATAATAGTGTTAACCTAGTAATGCATTGTGTGTATAATAATTGACTAGGGCTTTGATTTTTGAATTATTAACCTAACAAACTTTGTTTGATCCATTGATTTATTTTCAGTTTTCACTCAAAACTAGAAGTTAAGCTTTATGAGCGCCTAGGCCGAGGGTGGTAGGGATCATAATTTCCTATAAAACTATGATACAAATTTTATGTCTCAATCCCACTCACTTAACCAAAGAGTATTCAGCATGTCAAGTTAATTACATTTAACATATTAATCTTGCTATATTCTTATATTACCAAAAAAAGAAAAAAAAAAGTTCACTTGGAATATGATTAGGCTAATGACACATTGATCTGTTGGGATCTATAGATCGCTAATAATTTATTTGAACTTGAGTTTTTGGAATTATAGATGGAAAAAAAGATTGTATTAAATCTCTGAAAAAAATAAAATAAAAAATAAAGAGCTCTTCATTGAGATGCTGAACAGGTGCACTTCAATTCCTCGGTAAGTCCAAATTTATTTTGGCTCTGAAACTCATATATGTTGATTAATCCTATCTTGTTACCCTTATGTGAGTAATATTAATTTGTCAAAACTCCATAATTTGTCTAGGGATATTTTAGATTTATTTATTGAGTAGTAACAAATATATCACCCTTTGACTTTTCCATATTGTATCACCCTTGATCATAACTTTTAGTTAAATGCTGTCTTTATCAATTCAGTTAGAATGATTTAATTCATCAACACTCTCAAATAAGGAGTAAAAATAGAGAGAAGGGCCAACCGGATTTATAGAAATTTCGATTTTAATATTAGGAGGGAATATATGCAACCAATTATTTTATTTCTTCACCGTAACTAAAAAAAATCGTCAAAATACTAAAATACCGTTCAACTTCTACGTCTCAAAATACACATTTTTTTTCAACATTTTACCATCGCCCAAGTATAGGCTACTAGCCAACCATCACAACCGCCACCGCCTATCACCGTCGTTGCATCATGACCGCCGGTCATTAAAAAATATAAACAAAACACGCACACAAAAACCGCCGCCACCATGGGCACCGTGCTAGGTAAAGTGACGAATATGAGCAGCAAAAGGGAAAAAACTGATGCAAAAATAGGTGTTGGACTCCGGATTTCCCGAACACAAAGCATATGTTCGGGAATTGAACCAAACACAAAATATTTATTCGAACAACCCTTTTTAGTTTAAAAATGTGCGTTCGAATCAATTTTTTGAACATGTATTTTGTTATCAAAAATTTGGTTCTAACAACACTTTTTTCGCGGTGGTGTTCTTTTCTTTTTATTTTTTGAATGGCAAGGCGGCGGCAGCAGCTACATCATATTTTGTGTGCGTGTTTTATTTTATGTTTTCCAATGGCCGGCGGCCATGATGACGGCAACGATGATGAGCAGCGGCTAAAGAAGATGTATATTTTGTGATGCAGGATTTGGGAAGTATTTTTGGCATATTGATTGAAAAAGAATTTATTAGGAACAAAATTTCAAGAAACTAAAAACAACTAAACTTAAACTCCCGAAAGGAATTCAATCAGTTGACCACAGGGCCCAAGACAATTCCAGTCACGCGAATTGTTCGTGTTGGAATTAAGTCTGACCGCAAACCAGCTAACACTTTCATCCTTCATCACACAACACACATATATTAATAATATATCATAACAAACACACACATACACATTATTATAATACATATATACCAGCTATTTATTGTACAAACATACATTTAAGCATTGACGAGTATAAGCCCATCTCAAGCATTACTAGTCAAGCCAATCACGCCAGTTTTGCAGACTATTAGGCCAATTTGTGGGTCATGTTGAGAATACAACAAATACATGTATACACTCACATAACAAAAGAAATAAAAGAAAATTGCAGTTAGTTGGACTTAAATTAATGTTTTGGCTATTACTATGGCTAAAGTTTCTCATATGATCAGACTAAGCAGAAAATGCAGGCTGGCTTTTTGCTAGTTGTCCATATGTGAAAATAATAACAAAAAGTATAATAAGCATTTGTATGTAAATCCAAACCGCGCGCATGCATTAATTACCTCTCCAACCGTGCCATTCATTTCTCCATAAATGCCATTTTCCTAGCTAGTTGTGATTTCTGTGAAATCCTTATCTAATTCCCACAAAAAACAATATATAATATAATAAATAATTAATATATATGCTTCTCGATTCATCTTCTAGTGTTTCATATATACAACATCCCACCAAAAATAATCGTTCATAGGCTATAATTTACTACATTTTTCCCTCTCTGATTAATGCATGTGCATGATTAGCTAAATAATTGTTCTTATTATGTGATGATCACTCTTTTGTGTGCATATATATACATGTATGTGTAGTTAGTATAGTCTCTGTGTGTGTGTGTGTGCAGAAAGATAAGTGTAATAAAAAAATAGAGATACACACAGAGAACAAGGCCAACCAGAGAGAGCCACATCAAAGAAATAATTTCAGAGAGAGGGGTTTGTAATGAGAAACTGAAATAAACTAGTGTGTGTAGTGTGTGTTTTATTCTTGGCTGATTCCCAATGATGGGTTTGGTTGGTGGTGGTGGTGACTGTGCAGCTTTTTATCTGGGCTTTCTTGTTTGCACCACTGTGCTCACTTTTTGTCAAGGTTCATTTCTCATCCCATCCCATCTCTCTCTATTTATTTATTTTCACTCATACACAAGCACATTCACTGTGTGTGTATTTTTCTTGAGTCAAGACTGATTTTTTTTCCCCCTTCTTTCTGTTTTGTGCAAATGCGCATTCTTTGGAATCTTCATAGCTGTCTCTGTTTTTGTAGTAATAAATTCATAATGTTTCTATGTAAAACCAACCAACATGGTCCCTTTTCCCCTTTCTACTTTCATCAACACACACTAAGTATGTGTTTATTGAAATAGAGCTAGAAAAACAGAGACTAATTAAAAGCCATTGCTTATGATCAAGAAAGTAAAAAAATTGAACTTTTCATGATTTTTTTTTTCTAATGTGTGTTTTATCAAAAAAAAAGCAAGAAATAGAGAAACAAATTAAAGCAATTGAATAAATAAATAAATAAATAAAAAATTGTTGCATTAATGCACAGGTGTACAATATGAGCATCCAGCACAATACCGCTATCCATTCATCAGGCCCGCCAGCTCATTCTCACCTCCGCCGCCGTCCTCTGCCGCCTCCTCCACCGCCGCCGCCGCCTACGACTACATAATTGTCGGGGAGGCACGGCGGGATGCCCACTCGCCGCCACACTCTCCCCCAAAACTACACCGTTTTGCTGCTGGAGAGAGGTGGGACCCCTTTCGCGAACGCGAATGTGTCGTTCATGCAGAATTTCCACATCACGCTGGCGGACATATCGCCGACGTCGGCGTCGCAGATGTTCATCTCCACCGATGGGGTGTTCAATTCTAGGGCTAGGGTTTTGGGCGGGCGGCACCTGCATCAATGCCGGATTTTTACACCCGGCCAAGCTCAAGGTACAACTCCCCCAAAAAATATATCGATTGATTTTTTTTATTTTTTCTTTAAATTCTCTCACCCTGTTTTTTTCTATTTCTTTTTCTTCAAGCTTGTTTAATTTTGAATAGAGCTTTAATAATTGTGTTTGGGTTCTGATTTGATTACTTAATCGAATGAGCACGAATTGAGCTCGGTAGGCTTAATATTTTCATGCATCTCATTTTATGGTTTTTACTAATTGAGACATTTTTCATATTTTATCCAAAAAACATGTTAGCTTTATCCGTGATTTTAACGAGTCGAGCTTAGACGAGTATCAAATTGAGTAGTGATGTGAGGTTAGAATATTTTATACATTGTTACACAAATTTACACTTTTGTAATTTTTTTGGGGAAAAAAAAAACAATCTTATTTGACAAGTTCAAGCACAACAAATTATTCAAAGAAATGACAAGCTTTAAAACAGTAGTAAATGATGTCGTGTAATGACATAATTACATAAAAGTTGTGGTAAAATTAAGAGAGGTATTTTGACTTCATTTTACTACTACAATTTAGGATCTTTCATTTTCTTTGCTTGGGGTAAAAATTATCGACCATGTGATTGTTTCTCTAATTATTGACCAAGTGCTTAATAGTTGGTGAATAGTAAATGGTGATTTATTGGTAGAAGTATAACCGAGAATAATCTATTTTCTATTTTAAAATTGAAGAATAAGAAAAGAAGATATTTACAAGAAATAATTGAAATTGGCTATTGCTCATTGTTTAGAGTCATTTTCAAGTTTGAACACGATTGATTTAGTTTGTGACATTATTACAGCAAACTACCTAAGGATTCGTTGTATTTATTTCAATGTCTATGTCATGTCAATTCATTGTTTTAAGACTTAAAGTTTAAAGTATAATCTTGAACCTTAAATCTCAGTATCTAACTACCAATTAATCTCTCCATGTGCAAATTGATTAGTATACAACCAGAAGAAAATCATGGGCTATGCCTATAAATATCAAATACTATTTAATATTTATATTTGGAAAATAATATAGTGAATAATGAAGGTTTCCAGTTTTAGATTTTCTTTTTGTGCTGCTAATAGTTCTTCAATATTTGAAAAGGCAGATATGACAAAATTTCTATTATCAATCAAGAAATTTCAAATAGTGATGCCTTTCTAATTTAAGATTTTCTTTTTCTGCTGCTTATAATTTCTTGAATTGGTCCTACTTAATGTATTATTTAACATGTGATTGGTTGGAGAGAAACAAAGACACATTAATACTAGTGCAACAACCAAAAAGGGAACAATACATCTTAACTACTTGGCATTCAATGCAAAATCATTTTTTATTTTATTTGTTTTCCTTTCCTTCTTTTTTTATTTTTGTTTTTTTAAGTTTACTAAATTGCAATCATAAATGTCCAGTTATGCTAAGGGTTCACCTGTAATTCACTAATTCTGCACCAGATTTGAACTTGAATTTCCTTATTTTCTGAATATTGCCATTGATTATATTGTTTTAAAATAAATAAATAAATAATAATAATAATAATAAAACTGTTATCTTTCGAAAACATAAATACCCCTTTTAATATTTGCAATATTAAAATATAGTTTGAGTTATTTATAATTAGACTGAACATGAAGGATATTTTTGTAATTATCATTTATATACAGCTAAACTCGCCAGGCTTTAATTCTTGGGAATTATTAATAGAAAAAACTTGTAATTATGAGTATAGTGCTAATGCTGAACCTTGGCTTTTGCAGTTATGTTGAGAGTGTAGGTTGGGATGCTAAGCTTGTGAACGAGTCATACCCTTGGATCGAGAAGCAAATTGTTCATCGGCCCGATCTTGTTCCTTGGCAAAAACCGTCAGAGATAGCCTTATAGAAATCGGCATTTCACCTTTCAATGGATTCACATATGATCACTTATATGGAACCAAAGTCGGTGGGACCATCTTCGACAGGTTCGGCCGACGCCACACTGCCGCTGAACTTCTTGCCTCGGCTAATCCTGAAAAGCTTCATGTTTTAGTACATGCCACGGTTCAGAAAATCGAATTTGATACAACAGGTAAGAAATACTACTACTACTACTAATAATAATAATTATTATTATATTTTATAATAATAATAATAATTATTATAATAATAATAATAATAATAATAAAATGTGAAGAGGATTTTGAAATGTTTCTTTTTTGTGTTTAGTAATATTGAAAGTTAACTGGGTTTTTGTAATTCGGTTAAACCTCATTGGGTACTTTTGTAATTAACCCTTCATTATTTTCAGTTAAAAAAAATGCAATTAGACTGACTGAAGGTCAAACGATTCAGAACCTCAAGGGTACTTTTTGTAAATATCCCAACTACGAATACCCCCTTAATATTTGTTTCTATTTCATTGCACCTGTTTTTTTTGAAGGTTTTTTTTGTTAAGAATAATACAAACATCAAGGAGGTGTTTGTAATATCTTAAGGGTGTTTTTGTAAGTTTAAAAATTACAGGGACTCTTTTGTAATCAGACTGAATTTCCGGGATAGTTTTGTAATTAGCCCTTAAATTATGACCAGAATGAGGGGAGACTGAATTGTGCCTATAGAGTGCCAAATAGGGTGTTTTTGTAATTTAGAAATATAGCAGGGACTTTTTTGTAATTACACTAAACTTCCAGGGTAGTTTTGTAATTAACCCTAAAATTATTCTAACTGATTGTGTTTGACAACAGGCAAAAAGCCTCGGGCAGTTGGAGTTATCTTCAAAGACGAAAACGGGAAGACGCATAAGGCAGTCCTGTCAAAGAGAGCCGGGAGCGAAATCATCGTGTCGTCCGGTGCTATCGGAAGCCCTCATCTGCTGCTTCTCAGTGGCATTGGCCCGAAGCAAGAGCTTGAGAAGTTCAACATTCCTGTTGTGCTCGACAACGAGCACGTTGGGAAGGAAATGTCCGATAACCCCATGAACACAATTTTCGTGCCGAGTAAAATGCCGGTTAAGCAGTCTTTGATACAGACGGTGGGGATTACCAAGCTGGGTGTGTA
>BMAC01000187.1:794655-844305 GCA_014905375.1 Phtheirospermum japonicum
TGTAACATTACTGGGGTTTTTTCACAATTGATCCAAAAATGTGGGGTAATTTCAGAAATTATCTAAAGTGTGGGGGGTGTACAATTAATGGGCAGGCATGCAGGACTCATCATCACACCAGGCCGAGTACCGCTACCCATTCATCAGGCCCGCCAGCTCATTCTCACCTCCGCCGCCGTCCTCTGCCGCCTCCTCCACCGCCGCCGCCGCCTACGACTACATAATTGTCGGGGGAGGCACGGCGGGATGCCCACTCGCCGCCACACTCTCCCAAAACTACACCGTTTTGCTGCTGGAGAGAGGTGGGACCCCTTTCGCGAACGCGAATGTGTCGTTCATGCAGAATTTCCACATCACGCTGGCGGACATATCGCCGACGTCGGCGTCGCAGATGTTCATCTCCACCGATGGGGTGTTCAATTCTAGGGCTAGGGTTTTGGGCGGCGGCACCTGCATCAATGCCGGATTTTACACCCGGGCAAGCTCAAGGTACAACTCCCCCAAAAATATATCGATTGATTTTTTTATTTTTTTCTTTAAAATTCTCTCACCCTGTTTTTTTCTATTTCTTTTTCTTCAAGCTTGTTTAATTTTGAATAGAGCTTTAATAATTGTGTTTGGGTCTGATTTGATTACTTAATCGAATGAGCACGAATTGAGCTCGGTAGCTTAATATTTTCATGCATCTCATTTTATGGTTTTTACTAATTGAGACATTTTTCATATTTTATCCAAAAAAACATGTTAGCTTTATCCGTGATTTTAACGAGTCGAGCTTAGACGAGTATCAAATTGAGTAGTGATGTGAGGTTAGAATATTTTATCACATTGTTACACAAATTTACACTTTTGTAATTTTTTTGGGGAAAAAAAAAACAATCTTATTTGACAAGTTCAAGCACAACAAATTATTCAAAGAAATGACAAGCTTTAAAACAGTAGTAAATGATGTCGTGTAATGACATAATTACATAAAAGTTGTGGTAAAATTAAGAGAGGTATTTTGACTTCATTTTACTACTACAATTTAGGATCTTTCATTTTTCTTTGCTTGGGGTAAAAATTATCGACCATGTGATTGTTTCTCTAATTATTGACCAAGTGCTTAATAGTTGGTGAATAAGTAAATGGTGATTTATTGGTAGAAGTATAACCGAGAATAATCTATTTTCTATTTTAAAATTGAAGAATAAGAAAAGAAGATATTTACAAGAAATAATTGAAATTGGCTATTGCTCATTGTTTAGAGTCATTTTCAAGTTTGAACACGATTGATTTAGTTTGTGACATTATTACAGCAACTACCTAAGGATTCGTTGTATTTATTTCAATGTCTATGTCATGTCAATTCATTGTTTTAAGACTTTAAAGTTTAAAGTATAATCTTGAACCTTAAATCTCAGTATCTAACTACAATTAATCTCTCCATGTGCAAATTGATTAGTATACAACCAGAAGAAAATCATGGGCTATGCCTATAAATATCAAATACTATTTAATATTTATATTTGGAAAATAATATAGTGAATAATGAAGGTTTCCAGTTTTAGATTTTCTTTTTGTGCTGCTAATAGTTCTTCAATATTTGAAAAGGCAGATATGACAAAATTTCTATTATCAATCAAGAAATTTCAAATAGTGATGCCTTTCTAATTTAAGATTTTCTTTTTCTGCTGCTTATAATTTCTTGAATTGGTCCTACTTAATGTATTATTTAACATGTGATTGGTTGGAGAGAAACAAAGACACATTAATACTAGTGCAACAACCAAAAAGGGAACAATACATCTTAACTACTTGGCATTCAATGCAAAATCATTTTTTATTTTATTTGTTTTCCTTTCCTTCTTTTTTTATTTTTGTTTTTTTAAGTTTACTAAATTGCAATCATAAATGTCCAGTTATGCTAAGGGTTCACCTGTAATTCACTAATTCTGCACCAGATTTGAACTTGAATTTCCTTATTTTCTGAATATTGCCATTGATTATATTGTTTTAAAATAAATAAATAAATAATAATAATAATAATAAAACTGTTATCTTTCGAAAACATAAATACCCCTTTTAATATTTGCAATATTAAAATATAGTTTGAGTTATTTATAATTAGACTGAACATGAAGGATATTTTTGTAATTATCATTTATATACAGCTAAACTCGCCAGGCTTTAATTCTTGGGAATTATTAATAGAAAAAACTTGTAATTATGAGTATAGTGCTAATGCTGAACCTTGGCTTTTGCAGTTATGTTGAGAGTGTAGGTTGGGATGCTAAGCTTGTGAACGAGTCATACCCTTGGATCGAGAAGCAAATTGTTCATCGGCCCGATCTTGTTCCTTGGCAGAAAACCGTCAGAGATAGCCTTATAGAAATCGGCATTTCACCTTTCAATGGATTCACATATGATCACTTATATGGAACCAAAGTCGGTGGGACCATCTTCGACAGGTTCGGCCGACGCCACACTGCCGCTGAACTTCTTGCCTCGGCTAATCCTGAAAAGCTTCATGTTTTAGTACATGCCACGGTTCAGAAAATCGAATTTGATACAACAGGTAAGAAATACTACTACTACTACTAATAATAATAATTATTATTATATTTTATAATAATAATAATAATTATTATAATAATAATAATAATAATAATAAAATGTGAAGAGGATTTTGAAATGTTTCTTTTTTGTTTTAGTAATATTGAAAGTTAACTGGGTTTTTGTAATTCGGTTAAACCTCATTGGGTACTTTTGTAATTAACCCTTCATTATTTTCAGTTAAAAAAATGCAATTAGACTGACTGAAGGTCAAACGATTCAGAACCTCAAGGGTACTTTTTGTAAATATCCCAACTACGAATACCCCCTTAATATTTGTTTCTATTTCATTGCACCTGTTTTTTTTGAAGGTTTTTTTTGTTAAGAATAATACAAACATCAAGGAGGTGTTTGTAATATCTTAAGGGTGTTTTTGTAAGTTTAAAAATTACAGGGACTCTTTTGTAATCAGACTGAATTTCCGGGATAGTTTTGTAATTAGCCCTTAAATTATGACCAGAATGAGGGGAGACTGAATTGTGCCTATAGAGTGCCAAATAGGGTGTTTTTGTAATTTAGAAATATAGCAGGGACTTTTTTGTAATTACACTAAACTTCCAGGGTAGTTTTGTAATTAACCCTAAAATTATTCTAACTGATTGTGTTTGACAACAGGCAAAAAGCCTCGGGCAGTTGGAGTTATCTTCAAAGACGAAAACGGGAAGACGCATAAGGCAGTCCTGTCAAAGAGAGCCGGGAGCGAAATCATCGTGTCGTCCGGTGCTATCGGAAGCCCTCATCTGCTGCTTCTCAGTGGCATTGGCCCGAAGCAAGAGCTTGAGAAGTTCAACATTCCTGTTGTGCTCGACAACGAGCACGTTGGGAAGGAAATGTCCGATAACCCCATGAACACAATTTTCGTGCCGAGTAAAATGCCGGTTAAGCAGTCTTTGATACAGACGGTGGGGATTACCAAGCTGGGTGTGTACATTGAAGCGAGCAGCGGTTTTGGACAGTCCTCTGATAGTATCCATTGCGATCATGGAATCGCGTCAGCTGAGGTAATTAACAAGATTGAAAAAAAATGTTTTTTTTTCCATTACCATATGCTTGGAACAATTATAAAAGCCACCCCTGAGGTCTCAAATTACAAAACAAAAAACAAAAAAACACACTTATCTTTTAAAGTTACAAATACGCCCTTGAGGTTTGTATTTGAGGGTGCACTTTTGTCAGATTCAAGTGGTATTTGTAATTTTAAAATATAACTCTTTTTTTTTTTAATTAGGTTAAACGTCAGGGTAGCTTTGTAATTAATCCATCGAGTTTTAAGTAATGTTTGCAAACACTTCTGATTTGAGATGGAGTGATTTGTTGTTGAAGAATCAAAAAAGTGATTAAGAGTAGTGTTTGCAAATAGAAACTATAATTGAATAAAGTTAAAAGAGTGTGTTCGGTGATTAAATTGTAGAAGTGCTTTATTTGTGTGTGAAAATCAAAATGGAACAGAAAATCTAAGGGTGTGATTGGATGAACTTTCATTTCGTCTATTTCCTTTAAAAATAGTATGACAAAACAAAAAAGTAAACATAAATTTTGGGAGTGTGGTTGGTGGTTGTGAAATGAAAAAGATAAAGATGATAGTAGATGCATTATAAAAATAGCTAAATAAAGATTACAAATGATTGACATTTAGAAATATGTGAGTGGATGAATATTGAAATTTATTAGAAAATGTGCAGTAATGATTTAATTTGTTTAAAAAGTGTGTAGATGTGATCGAGGAGAGGAAAAAATTGAAATAAATGAATAGTATATTTTCTGAAAATTTTTATTTGAAAAAACACACATTTTTTTTTAGAAGTCAAAAGCTGATAATCACTTTGTCTCGTTATTTAAAACAGATAGGTCAGCTATCGACAATCCCTCCGAAGCGAAGAACGCACCAAGCGATCCACGACTTTCGAAAAGGAAAGAGCAACCTCCCACACGAAGCGTTTAAGGGAGGTTTCATACTCGAAAAAATCGCCTTCCCATTGTCAAAAGGCCAAATTAGCCTAGTAAACACGAACGTCGACGACAACCCGTCCGTCACTTTCAACTACTTCAGCCACCCGGACGATCTCAAACGATGCGTCGATGGTATACGCACTGTCGAGAAGATGCTGAGGTCGAAACACTTCACGAGCTATACGCAGCTCAACGAGGACGTGGTGGACAAGCTGATTAACATGAGCGTCCAAGCGAATGTTAATCTTATACCTAGGCATACCAACGACACGAAGTCCCTCGAACAGTTTTGCAAAGACACCGTTATTACGATTTGGCATTACCATGGGGGGTGCCACGTGGGCCAGGTGGTGGACCCGGATTATAAGGTGCTTGGAGTCGAGAGGCTACGTGTTGTTGATGGTTCGACTTTTAAGGAGTCGCCGGGGACTAATCCTCAAGCCACGGTCATGATGATGGGCAGGTACGATTTAAAACAAACCAAAATCTCAAATTACTAAAATACCCCTCAAGTGTTTTAAAAAAATTTATTTTAATAAGCCAAAAAAAATGTGGAAATATGGTCTTGGAGAGAAAAAAAAATCAAGAAACAATTGAAATTAACTTGTTTTATGTGTGATGATGTAATGCAGGTACATGGGAGTGAAGATTTTGAGAGAGAGATTAGGGAAAGAAGCCGGGGTTTGAGGATGATGGCTCGATAACAAGTAGAAGGGATTAAGTTTGTGTTTTTGTTATAGGAAAATGAAAAATTGTAATTCTTTTTAGTCCTATTGTTTGGTAGCTATTTATGTGTAGAGTGACCGGAGATTAGCTCAAATCTCCTGATGCTGCTGTGTATTTGTCTCCTTTCTGTGTCATCCACCACCTTTCTCACTTAAGTTTCTCATGTTTCTTCAGCCTCACAACTCTCTCTCCATTTATTTATTATTTTATTTAATTATTATTGTAGTTTTATTTTTTGTGGTAACATAACTAGGTTGGCAGCAGGTGATGAAGTTAGATCTCATTAACATTACTCAAACCTTGGAACTAAAACTAGGATGAAAAAAACCAGAATGTATTTGCCTAAACATTTGACATTTGCTATAACTGATAATTCACCATAATTGAATCTTTAATAAAATATTATTACCCGACAACTACAGCGAATTTTTCAGAAAACTTAACAATCTATTTTCGTATGAAATTATTACAGAACTATACCATAATACCACATTGTGTAAATTCTTTTTTATCTATTTTCCAGGATACATTTTCAGTTTAAAAATGACTTTTCGAGATTATATTGATTTTTTTTGTGTGTTTTAAGAGGAAAATATGTTTGGTTGTGCATGGTTTTTATTTAAAAACTATATTATTTTTAGATTATTATATTATTCATACTTGTTAGTGGTGCTGACCAATGCTGCAATTTTTTTTATGTCAGAAAATGATGTGTAATAATAATTAGAATATCGTGGGTCACATATTTTATAGTAAGTAAAAACTGAGTAAAATGAATATGATTTTAGATTTTCCGAGTATTGTACAACTCAACTCAAAATGCCCTTACATCTCAAAGTTGCAGCATGTTTTCAAACTATTAACAAACACACTAAACATTGATAAATCAAACTATAATCTTGACAAGTGTTCATGCTCACTCATGCTCCCCCCTGAAAGCCCCCTCAACCGCTGCCAAATCGTCCTTTTTTGCCCCATCTTCAAAGGCGCCGAATTAAACTGTCGCCTAAACGAATCCGACTCTCTCCCTTCGAACCCTACCGACGCGCTCTTCAAATCCACAGCCGATAACGCCATTCTAGCATCCAAACTCGAGTTGTGTTTCTCCAAACCCTCCATAACCTCATCAAGGCTCTCTATGTCGACAAAAAACTCATCCTGGCTACAACTTCTCGACATTGGCTCAACCGTCTCTTCGAACTCGTTGCACACGAGCTTCAACGCCTGAACGACCTCGCCCATGAAGGGACGGTGAGAGACTTCGGGCTGGACGCACATCGATGCGATCGCGGCGACTTTGGAGAAATTGTCCAAGGGCACGTTTGGTCTTAGGGACGGGTCGATGATCGTTTCGAGGCCTTGTTGGGCCGCGAGGAGGGGCCGAGCCCAAGAGACTAGGTTTTCTTGTCCGGGCGGTTGGGATAGGTCGACGGGCTTTCGACCGGTTAGGAGCTCGAGTAGAACGACTCCGTAGCTGTAAACGTCGCTCTTGACGAGGAGGTGGCCGGTCATTGCATATTCTGGAGCTAAGTAACTGTAGAAAGAAGTTTATCAGACCCATAGAGAGTTTATCAGAAGTTGGTAATATTTGCAAATAAAATCGGAAATATTAATTAATTAATTAATTGAGAAAGTTTGGTGAATAAATTTAAAAGTGTTTGATTTGTGTGTAAAAGGCAAACCAGAAGCAGAATCAGAAATCTATAACAGTAACTTCACTCACTTTTAGAGTTTGATTAAATTATAGGGTGAATAACAAAAATGACCCTGGGATTCAGCGTAATTAAAAAACATCCCTAAAAATATTACAGTCACCCCCTTACATTTAACACAAAATCAAACATCCGGGGTAGATTTTGTAATTACACAAAATCTCAGGGGTAGTATTGTAATTGAGCCTAAATTATTTAGAAGGTAGAAGTTGGTGATTTGAAAACAACAAAAATTATGCTTGGTTTGGCAATCACTCCCTAAAATAGTGAATAGAATGCCATATTTGGTTTATTAATAGACAGACCTTCACACAAGGAGAACAATTAAGATCATGGCAATGGACATTCTTAATGAAGTAAGTGGTTACCCAAAAGTCCCCATGACGTGAGTCGAAATATGTTTGTTTCCTTCATCCATTGCCGCTCTAGCCAGACCAAAGTCGGAGACCTTAGGCGTATAATCGTGTTCCAGCAAGATGTTGCTCGACTTGAAGTCCCTGTGTATCACACGAGGACTCGAGTCCTCGTGCAAATACGCCAAACCGCGGGCTGCGCCCAGGGCAATTTTCATCCGAGCACACCAATCAAGAGGCGCAATCTCCTTATCAGCCCCTGTAACAACATTAAACACAAAACCTTAACGATAAAAAAATAAAATAATAATAATAAAAAATTGAATAAAATGCTCAAAATTGATAAATCGGACCAAATGTTCATAAGATTTTTTTTCGAAACCCTCTTCACATTTATAAAAATATTCCATTTACCCACTTGATTTTAACATTGAATCAAACCTCAGGTTATTTTTGTAATTTTGAAGTTTTTTTAAGCCAAACCTCACGGATACTTTTTGTAATTATCCCTTTTAACATGCTAAATAGAACTCTTCAAATTTCACCAAAAAACATTATAACTTGAGCAAGGAAAAAAAAACAAAAAATATATATATATATATACCAACCATGTAAATGAGATTCGACACTTCCATTAGGAACAAGCTCGTAAACAAGGCACCTAAAATGGTCCTCGGCACAAATACCAATCAGTTTGACCAAATTCCTATGATGCAGCCGACCAAGCATCTCGACTTCTGCTAGAAACTCACGCCCGCCTTGCTGATCGTCTCTCTTCAGAACTTTAACGGCCACTTTTCGTCCATCATCAAGAACACCACCGTATACTAGTCCGAAACCACCTTCTCCTAAAATTCCCGAAGTATCGAAATTATTCGTTGCCGTTTCTATATCTTCGATGCTAAATATCTTAGCAGTTCCGGTGAATGCCAAAAGGCTAGAACTGAACGACAGCGAGGCTGAGCTGGGCCGGCTTTTTAGTGTCATCAGTTTACGATCACCTGTCAGTTTATATCCGTTGGATTCTTGAATAATTTAATGGGTTATTATGGATAATTAAGAAAAAATGGATAATTACAAAAATACCCTTGGGGTTCAGAGTATTTACAAAAGAACTCAGCTTACTTTGAAAATTAAAAAAAACACCCTCGAGGTTTTGTGCCATTTACATTTTGGCTCAACCGTCAGTTGACCTGATGGAATTTGCCTTGTTCATCAAATATTTCACAATTACACCTCTAAATTTTTCGAAATATTAAAAATAACCCCAACTTTTCGAAATATTACAAATAGCCCCAACCTTTCATCAGGTTATTTGTAATATTTAGAAAAAACAAGGGATGTAAATGTAAAATGCAAGACAAAAATTTGTGGCTATTTGTCATATAAAAAAGTTGAGGGGTGTAATCGTAAATTTTTTTGACGACGTCTGCAATTTCAGTAAGACGAGTTTAACCTCAATGGTGTTTTTGTAATTAATAAAGATTTTTTTTCTTTTTTGTAATTTGGCCAAACCTCCAGGGTAGCTTTTGTAATCCTCCCTTATAAAGATTACCTCTAGAGCTTACATTAATAATGAGTAGTCCAGTTATCTTTCAGAATTACTAATAACCCCCAAAATTATTACAAACACCCCCTTAAGATTAGTATTTAACCAACAAATACCTCTATGATGAAATTTGTGAAAGAATAAAAGAAGTCAAGGAATATTTTATATTTTGAAATTGCAGCAACTTGTTCAAACTAGTATATCTGACGATGCAAGAAACATTGTATTAAGATTAAATTTCCATTCTATTTGATTTCAATCAAATAATCAAACATCATTTTCTAAAATATTCAAATAACTTGATGTTTGATCATATTATACCATGCTATCCATACCTGATGGTTTTCTATCTGGAGATATTAAACCGTCCTGACTTTGTTTGTGCGAACAACTGCTACACTTGGTCAACACTAGCAAAAGAAACCCCATGCACACTACGAAAGCTGTAACCGATGACAGGACAACTATAATAACCATATTTCTGTTTCCAGAATCATTTTTCCTTTTCCTCGGCACATCGACCCCCAAAGGCTTTAACGGCCCATCATCGTTCCCTGTTCCAGGAAAAGGATGAAGGTCGACCGAAGCAGAAACCGAGGGACGTGAAGGTGGAGATGGTGGTAGACCTGCAATTTTTAATTTCATTGGTCTAAAATGGATGCAATCTAGTAAATCAACAATGTTTGCAAAATCTTAATCGAAAAAAAAAAAGTGATTGTCAGCTTTAGATTTGTAATTCTGCCTCTGATTTGACTTTTTACACACAAATAAATGTTTTTTACTAATTCTATACCCAGCACTCCTTTCTAACTTATTCAACCTTTATGATTTTATGGGATAACTACAATAAAAACCCTCGTGGTTTGGCCTAATTACAAAATACCACAGCTAACTTTTAAAAATTAAAATAACCGACCTTGAGGTTTACATCGGCATTACATTTTGCACCTGCCTTTAGTGGAGTTAATGGGTGTTGCAAATGCCATCAAATATTTTCTTTAATTTTTCTAAATATTACAAATAACATCAATTTCTTGTCTTACATCTTATAATTACATCCCTCAGCATTTAATAAAATTACAAATAACCAAACAAAAAAAAAAAAAAAATTGGAGCTATTTGTAATATTTAGAAAAGTTGAGGGGTACAATTGCAAAATATTTGATGACATCTGAAAATTATTCAGGCTAACTAAAAATTGGAGTAAAATGTAAGACAAAATCAAAATAAAAAGCATTTTCGTAATTTTCAAAGTTATCTGTGCTTTTTTGTAATTACCCAAACCTTGGGGGTAACTTTGTAATTATCCCAGATTTTAGTTGCAAACACTGCCAGCTTCTGATTCTCCATCTCAACTAATTTTGGTTCTTGTTCAACACACTAATCTCTAAAAGCAGATGTTTTTACAAACATAGCCTAGATTACATTCATTAAAATATTAAACAACGACAAATTGCATTTTACGGGTACCTGGATAGAGAACATATAACACTTCGTAAACGCCAAACACGGAAGTGTTGAAAGAAACCTCTCTCTTCCAAAACTTGTTATAAATAGAAAAGGCTGTTGCATATTTGAACGTCTCGTCTAGAGGCACCAAGTTAATGAGAACAGCGGTTTTCTCTAGCTGTTGATCAGCTGCATCTGCTCCAATAATACGAACTTGGCTTCGATTTAATGGGATAGCGGTTGCAATTTCTTCGGCGAGCTGCGGGACCAACGGGAAAAAAGTGTACGGAGAGACACTAAAACGTAGTTTAACTTCGATCGGCCAAACACAACCACAAGCTGCTCCAGGAGGTGTGTAAGTTAGTGGCTCGGTGCACGCTAATGAAGCGCATCCTGCATGATAAGCAAAATGTCATTGTTGTTTCGTGTTAAGAAGCTTCTTGAAAATTACTTTGCAAATAGAAGCTAAAGTTTGATCAATAAGTTGTAGAAATGCTTAATTTGTGTGAAATTCAAACTAGAAGAAGAATCGGTAATTTTAAGTACTTGTCCCCTACTTTTATAATTTTTAATTAGGGAAATTTACAAAACTACCCCTGACCTATAGCCTAATTACAAAAAAACCCAGTTATCTTTTGAATTATAAATAACCACGAGTTATTTGTAATTTTAAATATGTATTTTTTTAATTAGGCTAAACCTCAGGGGTAGGTTTTGTAATTATCCATTCTAATATTAAAATCACACCACTACATTTACCTAGATTAACTTTTACGGAAATCGAGTAGACAATGAATAAATAGTAGTTAATTAATCATAAGAACATAGATGGGACAATGCGGCATTTTAACTATATTAACCAACATTTTCTTAAACAGTGTGAAATAACCGTAAGTCTTATCTTTTCAGGTCGGAGAGAGTACTATTTTTTTAATTTTTTATTTTGATTAAAAACCAGCGATCATTTTTAAGTGTTTGAAAACACTCCCTAACACAATCTATAAAAAAGAAATAAAAAAACTAGAGAAACTAAATCATAGCACATTTACCTTTGTTAGGAGGAGGTGGTGGTAATGTCAAACTTTGTAATGGTGGTAGAGTTGCCATTGGAGAAATGGCAGGCGAAGGGCTGGGCGCTTGCAAACAGAGATAACGGTTCGACATTTAGTTTAAATATGAATTATTTTTAGGTATTGGATGATATTTACATTAGTCTTTAGTATAGTTGAATGAAAACTGAATCTCATTTTACCATTCAAGTGATTAGATGGATTTGCGGGCAAAGGTAAAGGTCCTTTTCGAATCCGGCCACTTGAAAAAGGGAGCGAATATGCAGAAGGGGAAATAGCAGGTCCTGCAAGTAAAGAAAAAAAAACATGTTGGACGACTAAATGAATGTTTGCAAACACTTAAAAGAAATGATTGTAGTACATACGTTCAACTTTTCGTTTCTACTAAAATAATATAATTTTTTAAATTACAAAAGTTTTCGCAATTACTCCTTAAATTAACACAACAACAATTAACCTTTGCTGCTATAAGAAGACGGCTGAGGAGCAATGTGGTGATCTTTTTTCCCAAAATGATGGTGCTTATTATGTGTTGAGAACGGCGATGAAATTGTAGACTTATGTGTCCGTTTTGGCTCTGAGTGGCTAGGAGATGAATTTGAAGGTGCATATGCATTGCTAGAGAAATTTAATTTCCGAGGATCGGAGGCTACAAAAACAATTGATCACTTAGAAGAAGTGAGAACATAAATATAATATATATTATTGTTAAGCTCTAAATTTGAAATTATAAAAAATGAAACTAGAAAGTTTTTGTAACGTACATATGATTGATGATGGATGATATACAGGTGATTGAGATTGAAGTGATTTGATTGGAAGAAGCAAAGAAGCTACAGATGTTGGTAAACTAAGACCTGCAAAAAAGTTGTAAAGCATAAAATGGTTAAAAACAACACAATTTTGAAATCTAAGAAAAAATAAAGATAAAAAGTTCATGAAGACATGTTGAGAAGTGCTAGAATCATACTACTATAAAATTGAAGTTAAGGTTAATTACAAAAACTACCCATGAAGTTTAGCCTATTGTAAAAAACAGTTATCGCTTAAAAATTTGTTTTTTGGGTCTATTTTACAAATTGCAAACCTCAAGGATGCAATTGTAACACTTTAAGGGGTGTATTTGTAATTTTAAAAGATGTATGGACTTTTTATGTAATTTAGCTAAATTCATGGGGTAACTTTTGCAATCTAACCAAAATACTAGTATTATCAAACAACAACAACAGCGAAAGAAGGTGATGATCAAGAAAAGCATTTATCAAGTGTGTAAGAGTAAGATAAACTCTAAATTAAATTTCGATAAACTCTAAATTAAATTTCGATGCTTTGCAGGAAAATGAAAAACAAAATAAATATCGCTATCATTATTCCAATCGAGTAAAGTGACGTCACACCCATCTGGGTTTCCAAGCATGCTGAATTAGTGTGAAGAAACTGAGAATGACATAAACAGATTAAACCTAACAAAAGATAGCAAACAACTGAACTTATGAATTAAAATGCAACAAACTTATTGTCTAAAATACCTTGCTTGCATTTTTCGACAGTTTCAACAAAACTATAAAGAAAGTCCAATTGATCTCTCTAACAACAAATCAAGTACTTTATAAAAAAAAAAAAAAAAACTAGCATCACTAAAAAGAAAATTTAATGGAATTTATACTAACTTCAACATATATTTAAAAAGAAAAAAAAAACTAAAATCAGAAGAGCCCATTTACCTGCTGATTCATGAAGCACGAAACAGAGAACCAAAAATAATTCCATTAAGACAAAACTCAATTGCAGCTCCATATCTCCCAATAAGAAGCCAACAAAGATTATTACAACTAAAAATCATCAATTATTTCAATTCAAGAAAATAAACTCAGTAAAAAAGCAACATAAATCTTGTGTTATGCACTATAAGAGTGCATGGGCCTATCTTTAAAGGAGCAACAACAAGGTTACAAAGATGGGATAAAAGGACACAGACCCACAAATAGTACCACTCAAGTAATGACCAGACAGAGAGGCAAATCAAACATAGGCCTTTTTTTTAGGTGCATGAAATAATTGCTTCTTTTTTTTTCTCTCTCTCTTTTTTTACTCTGCAAGATTTGCAGAGATTGAGTGTTGGCAGTGAAATAGTATCCCTTTTCTTGGAATAGTCACTGCTAAAACTGATCAAGAAAAAAAATAAAAATAAACAGTATAAATATCTTTCATCAATCACTTTTGAGAAAGGAATTTAAAGTCTCATGGTGGGGATGAAAGAGAAACTACAAGATCAAGAAAATTTAGAAAAAATGAAAATAAAAACAAAAATTAGGCTTGTTTGATTAAATGGGAAAATTAGGCTAACCCTTTTAATCAGCATTATTTAATTTAATGTCCCACCAATTCCAGTAATTGTCCACTGGGGTTGCAGTGAGTGTCTCGTTCGTCAAAGGCTGCAAATAATCAACTTTGATTAATGGAACATTCTATGCCTCATGATTTGATTTTGCATATATATTGTAAGAGATACCTAAACAAATTTCAACATGCTCAAATAACTTGTGACTAATCAGACTTTTCTTTTCTAGTGGACCCTTTTTGTTGGCTTTGCGCGCAATATTCAACATATGCATTAATTTATCCACTAATGAAGAAGTTTATTATAAATAATAATAATAATAATTATCTTCACATCTAGTGTAACACCCGACCCACCTCTCAATTTTCTATTATTTCAAAATATATTTTATTTTTTTAATGACGATTTATTTAGAGTTTTTGTAGTATTGTTTTTATGAAAATAAATATTATTAAAGTGATACGAGTTTGGGTTTGGATCAAAGCTTAATTATTGAGTCTTGGACAAATAAGATCGGACCCATTATCATCCTCGTGAAAAAAGATTTTTACTAAAACCCAAGAATATTAATAAAAAATCTGAATTATCCAAACCTTTTTTTTTTCCCTTGTGTTTCCTGACCCTCTCTAATCTTTTATGCTTATCCCACCCCCATTTGTGGTTAGTATCCAATGTGGGAAAAGGTGATTTCATACATTATGACTCTTGATCATAAAATTTGACAGCCAAAGTGGGAAAATTAAATTCCAATTTGGTAATAAAACTCAAATTAGCATCGAAACGTGTGGGATTGTGGGAATGTCCCACCCATCAATGTTTGGTAGATGTTTGTAGAAATGTGATGTTGGACTTAGACACCACATTTATTTCATTTCATTTCATTTTATTTTTTAACTTTTTTTCTATTTTATATTCTATCATCGCAAAATAATAGAGATGGGATGGTGGATCTGAATCATGTCACCTTCACCACAATTACACTAAAAAATAAATGCCCCCATTGGCTTGTCGGTGAGGATTTTAATCCCGCTAATTTAAAGGGGGTTTGCAGAGATTTCGACTTAGATTTTTTTTTTTTTTTAATCTAAATTCAAATGCATTTAGAAAGAGTACTACTTATTTTTGGCATATTTAGATGACCCATTGACTTGTCGGTGACATTTTTGACCTTGGGTTTGAAGGGGTTTGCTCAATTTCAAAACTTTCCATGGGTTATGGAGTTATTAAAGGTAAAATTGCAATTTTGCGAAGAAATCGATAATTGATGGAAAAAAGATCAATTTTTTCTTGATAATAGAAAAAAAGATCAAATTTGAGGGAAATGTTGAACACAAATTTGTTCAGTTTGGCTTTGATAGAAAGTGGAATGAAATTAATTAATAATTCTGAAGGTAACTCAAATTTCATTTATTTAGTACACACACCGAATGTATCCGATCAATGTTCTAAAAATCGTTAGGCGGCTGCTAGGTGCCAGGTCAGTGCCTAGCGCCTAGGGCGTCTAGACGGGGCCTAGGCGGGACCTAAAATTTGAGAGTAAATACCCTAATAACATTACATCTAATCATTTAATAGTTCAACATACTACCTGTTATACAATAAAATATATGACAATTCAAAACTAAAGGTAATGATCACAAGTTACAATTCACAAGTTTAAAACTATTTTTCAATTCAAAATTCAAAACAACATACATGCATAAGTTTATTAGTCAAATAACAATATCATAGTATACATTACAAAATCAATATAATCAAAAAATAGGCCCAAAAATGACATCGTTTTAGGCTAGAGAAATTAAAAAAAAAAAAAAAAACTGGTCTGGCGCCTGGGACGCCCGATGACTTCTTTGGCCGACTTTCGAAAATCATAGGCGGATTGGTGGCGCTTAGGGCGATTTTTTGAACAGAGATCCCAATATATATGTATAATGAAGGTGATAGCATAGAGAATGTGGTAATGATTAGTGGAAAAACAGATTTCTTATCAACCTAACTTTAGTGGCTAAATGCCCAATAATACTCACTTTTTTACCATCATGCTTTCTACTTGTACTTCCACAACTTGTATCTAATTTTTATTGTTTAGAAAAGTGAATTCTTCGGCATAATCATCTCTTTTCAGGCATAATCATTTCTAATCCTTAACACTATTTTAATATAATTTTTTTGTGTAAAATCTCACTAAACTCAAAATTCATTTTCAACCATGCTACTCTAAAACTTGCAGAAAAGATATATTCCTTATTATTACAATCCAAAATTTATTTTATTAAAAACCAATTATTAATTAGCACAGAATTACTAATTAACATTTACTTATTAATTTTTTAATGCAATGCAGTTCTCTTTTTTTTTTTTTTCCCATCTTAAATGTCTTTATAATTAAAATCTAGAATCTACTCTGCGAAATAAATCATAAATATTTAGAATTTTTACACTAAAGAAAATAGTATATTCCAATAATTATATATAAGCTGAAATAACAAAAATTTATTAAATATTTTTAAATCAAACATATTATTTAGGGTAATAAATAACATTCCCAAACACATCATAGTACATATTTAGTAGATTTAAATTAAATTTATATATATTTATTATTTTATTTAATCTGTAGTTATATACTAGATTTTGCATAAAAAGAATTCATCTGTTGTAATAATATATTAGTGAATGCACATTGTATACAAAGCCATAATCTTGTGGCGATAAATTCTCATACTCCCTCTGGTTCATTTTATATGTCGTTTGGGACTAAAACACACTTATTAAGAAAGGTATAAAAAAGACTAATTTGTCCATATTAATGTTCCCTTTTCACCTTCCGTCTCACCTCATGCGCAGCTTTCTTAAATAAAAAATAATACTCCCATACCTTTCATCTTCCTCTTTAAATTGAAGCACGAATAATCTGGAATTAATACCAACCATTGAGAAAAAAAAAAAGAAGTGGACCAGGATAGGATATCAAATTCGTTCTACCATCAATCGATTTTAAAAATAATCTGGAAGACAAATCTTCAAAATTGTTAAAACTATGCCGAATCTCTTTGTGTTCACCAGGCTCTCGTTCAAATCAATTCAGGCTCTCGTTCAAATCAATTCGATGATCGAGATATGGCTTCATGATATTCGATTCCTTTGATTGTTTTTGTTTTGCGTTCACACCCACATGATTTTCTTCAAATTTATATATGGGGTCCTGATTTTTTCTGATTTTTATTTCTCTGCATTCATGTTCATGGTTGTAATTTTGTTGAAGTATTTTTTCTCTTAATACCATATAAATATACGTGCTCCTCCAACATATTTATGGCTTCTATTAGTGCAAATCAAAATATTTCTTTCTCTGCATTCATGTTCATGGTTGTAATTTTGTTGAAGTATTTTTTCTCTTAATACCATATAAATATACGTGCTCCTCCGTATGTTTTAGCAAAAAAAGAAAAAAGAGGGAAAATCTTGTCTTCTCCAGGAAAAATGGCGGCAGATGTATATGGGGGAGTGGATGGCGGCAGATGAAAAGAAAAAAGAGGGAAAATCTTGTCTTCTCCAGGAAAAATGGCGGCAGATGTATATGGGGGAGTGGATGGCGGCAGATGTATATGGGGGAGTGGAAGCGATTGATGTGATAAAACTTTATCATAATGATTAGATAAAGAGAGTTTTATGGGATAGGGATATTTGCGGAAGAAAAATAAATTTTTTAACTAAAACGTCAATTAATTGAAACAAATTCTGAACACTAAAACGACAAATAAATTGAACTGGAGGGAGTAATAAGATCACTCCATATTTTTTCTCCTCACGATTCTTCTTTTCTCTCTATTTCACAATATGTTATCAACATAAATCTCTAACTAATTGAGAGTAATTGAGAAATTTTTATATGCAAGAAAATCATATTGCGCAAAAATTATGTAGATCCGTTTTTCAACTTTTTAGGGTGCGATTGGAAACCAAAAAATTTTGGTTTCCCTCAACTACCAAAACAAAAAAATGACAAACAAATGATTATTTATAACTCAAAAAATACAATTCACTTTTTTCCTAAAAAAATGTTTTCATCATTTCTCTCTCATTTATTTCCACCATCTCTCTTATTTCTCTAACTACCATTAATTTTCAACCACACAAAAACTTTATTTTATTTCCTCTCTCTCATCTTTTCACTATCATTACTTCCCACCACACAAACAAAAACTTTATTTTATTTCTCCCTCTCATCTTTTCACCATTATTAATTCCCACCACACAAACTTTTGTGGGTCCCATTTGAAAATTTATTTACCAAATAATTTTATATCTAATCACTTACTCAAAAAACACAAATTATATCCAACCATTTTCTCACCAAAATTTTTTATCTCCCTAAAAAAGTTTATTTTCACTATTTTCTAGTGAAACGAAAGGAAACGAAAATGAACGAAAGGATATTAACCGTTGGATCGCTCTCAATTCTTTAAAACCCATTCAACACTCTTCAAACTAAAATATGAATGGTGGAGGTTTGACTCTAAGCTCCGTGGAGTCCGATAATGGATTCCGAATAAAATATTGCTTTTGTTCTCGAAATCGTCGGAGTTGTTTGTTTCAAGACAATAGCAAATAATACCGTTAGACAAAATTGAAATTCAAATATATTATTTAAGACACATAGAAGTTGATTTTGGACGGTGAAGATCGGTTTTTAAAGTTACTTTTTTTTTAAACACTGTGAGAAATCATTTGATTTCTTTGTGGTTTCCTGAAGAAACACGAACTAACATTTCTTAATAGTTCGGAAGATTATTAAGATATGATTTCGTTGTAGTTCTCCAAAAAACACAACATTCCTGAAAATGGTCTTAACGAACAATTCATACTTTTACTTATGAATGTTGAAAAATTGTGAAGAGAATTTGTGATTCTCTTGGAACGTATTTTGTCCAAAATAATTTTGGATAAAAGAGAAATTAAAACTTGAAGTGGTGTATTTGAATGGGATTGGCCCACTTTGGAAAATAAAGACGAGTATTAATTTTGGATTAAAACTTGTAACAACATGCTTAAATTTCAATTTTGTTACTCCTTTAGTTTTAATATTTTGTAACCGCAATGTATATTACTATTGATCGAGGTTTCAATTTCCAACTATTAGTAAAGTTGGTTTTTCTATAATCCTTACACGATTTCACACATTTGTATAAAAATAAATATAGCATCTTGATCAAGAAATTCCATTGGCCTATTGCATTTTGGTGATAATATCCAAGCATAATGTTCAGTTCGCCGGAGATGAAAGGTAATCTGATTACTCATCTTATCCTGAGAAATAAACGTTCAGAATAGAGAACATATATGTTTTAAGAAAATGTATTAAACACGTGAATCGTAATATCTAGGAGTTTTGTTTTATTTGAAATATCCATACAATCTTGTTTGAGAAAAGTTATTATTGAATTAATTTGTACTATAAATTAGTACTAAATCGACACTATTCTTATATTGACAAGTAAGTACAATAAAAACTCTAGAGAAATCAAAATATGCAATTTCTAAAAAAAAAAAGATCGTGTGAATGAGAAATTAATATATAAGGTTATCCACTTAATTGTGTTAATGATGATTGCTGAATATTGGGTTGCAAGTCTGTTGTACAGATGATTGTTCAAATTTGTTACACAAAAAATTATACACACACACACACACACACACATATATATATATATATTTTGTACTGAAAATATATGTTTGAGAAGTTTCTGTTCAGAATAGACGTAATCTGTCAAAAGTTGTATTAGATATAATTGAACAAATGCATTCTATCAAAAGGCTGTATTAGATATAATTGAACAGATGCGATCTGTCCAAAAGTTGTATCAGATATAATAAACAGAAACCGTGAAATTTTTTTATATCCATTTAGTAGAAGACTCGTAAAAAGTTATTTGCGTTGAACAACAAGTTGTGTACGTTGAAACACAAGTTTATAGTCTCAATAAATAGCCCCACCCATATATACCTGTGATCAAATTCATTCTATTCTTTCATACACAACTCATTCAAACGTATATAAGGCATATTGTCTGATTCTTTATTTCAAAACTTGATTGTTCCATATATAGTTCTACTCGCCGAAAATACTAAGTATTGAAGTGCTTCTTAGTTAGAATCAGAAATTATTTTATCTTATGGACGATTGCTATCAACCGTGAGCACCGTAACAATCGTACCTAAGATAACAATGTTCATTATTTATTTTAAATGTTCATTGTTCCATTGTTTCTCTCGAATGTTCCATGGAGAGCTTTTGATGAATTACATTTATCATTATTTCTTGAAAAAGAGGGTGATAAGATTGGATACTTCTCTTGAATGTTCGTGCATTAAATATAAGTTGATGACATAGGAAAGTTTTTTCTTGTTTGATTGATAATTATGGGCGAACATGAACCATACTCTTTGTTCGAATACTGTTTTGTATGGTGAATGTCCTAAGTATTGAAGTGCTGCTTAGTTAGAATTGTAAATAATTTTATCTTAGAGGCGATTGTTGTTAAGTCCTTATTCCTTCCAAAGCTTGAAAGTCTTCTATATAGTTATGTTCGCCGAATGTCCGAAGTATTGAAGTGCTACTCAGTTAGAATTGTAAATAATGTTATATTAGAGGTGATTGTCCTTAACCGTAATTACTGTAACAGGACAATATTTGTCTTTAGAAAAGAGTATACAACACTCAACCCGATTTAATATTGCATTATTATTTTACGCATTTCTAAGGAGACCACACATTTTTTTTTGGGGGGAATTGGATATAAATCCCCACACTTACTTTTGAATTAAATATAGTCCCTAAATGTTTAATTTTAGTCTACACTCCCCATCAAGAACAATCTCTTAAAGTGAACTCCCGACATTTTGAAATGACCTAGATACCCTCATCTTTGTAAAGAGAAACTTTCATTTTTTTACCATGACTTGCAACTCACCACCATCTCCAGCCATTGGTCATTTATGATAAATATCAATATATTGAGCACCCGTAAAATCATCTCGTTGTCGTTGTCTCAAATAAGGAGTTTGATTTTTGACTTGACGTCCCAAGCATTGGCGAATCGAGTTTAAATTGTTTGAAATCTCAACTTTGGTTGTCTTTTTTGTTGTCTATTACTCACTATTCGCCTACAAAACTTCAATCGGCTACCGATATTGAACTCCCCTTGTGTTAATCTACAAAATATTGACTTAGATTTTTGAATTAATAAAAATAGTAGATTATTGTATGTTGTCTGTGTGCATACATATATTGTATTTATTCTACCAACAAAGGTTAGGAACTCGGTATCATGGTGTGGAAAGTTATTTTTGGAGACATGGAATCCTAACCCATGAGTGGTAGAGACGGTAATGGTGGCTAAGAATATAGTGGTGATGGGCTAGAGTACAGGGGAGGCCAAACAAAATTTGATATATTATAGGGCTTAATTGAAATCTTCAATAACATTTTCTTAGTCCCTTCAAGTTTCAAGTAAGTCCCAAACCATATTCATAACACTAAGTACTATATTTTCACATGCTTTAAGTGCCACGTAAACATTAAGAATTAAGAATTGGATTCATACATACTAAGTACCAAATACATACTAATTATGTACCAAATGCATATACACTAAGTACAAGATTCATAACGAATAAAAAAAAGGACACTAACCAAGTATTGGATACATATAGACTAAGTACCAAATACATAACAATGAAACACTAAATTAACATAAACAGTACCAATTGCATAAAAAATTTCACACTCGCTAAGTACCAAATAGATAACAATGAAACACTAAATTAACATAAACAGTACCAATTGCATAAAAAATTTCACACTCGCCAATTATTGAATATATATATATATTAAGTACAAGATGTATAGCAACTAAGTAATATTTGCACACAAAATAAGTACCCGATGCATAAACGTTAAGTACTAAAGGAAATTTGTCTTGAATACAAATTAACATGATTACCCCACCTTATATTTGGAGATTAATTGACACAATATTGGCTCACCCTCTCTATTCCCTTTTCGAGAATTCTGTCCGGACAAAATATCACGTCTTCAGAATTTTGGTGGCGACTATCTATCCCATTTTCAAGAATCTCTGTGTAAAATCAGGTAAATTGTTAAGTTAATCCATAAACTTATTTAACCGACTTTTATTTGATTTATGTAATATGTTCCGATTGTTGTTTTTTCTTTGATTCGTCTTCAGATCAATGTTCTGCCATACCAAAATCTTGTATACGACATTAGGTTAGCTATAACACTTTTGGTGAGTTCTTTTTATTTAATTACCTTTCATCTATGTTGTTAATTAGTTTGGAATTTTTATGTTTATTTTATAGATTTGAGAACTAAATGCTGTTATTAGTTATTTCATAAAAAAAGTCTAGATGAAGAGAAATAATATATAGTTCAGAAAATTTGAGATTTGTGTTATTTAGTTTATGCTATCTTGCATAAGTGAGCCTATTTTCGCAAAAGAAAAGAAATCCACATTTGATCACAAAATATTATTAGATTATTTCATCTAAAGTTATGTTGGGTGTTACTCAGGTTTATTAAAAATTATACTGACCTTGACTCGAAATATAAAATTAAAAATTATGCTGGATTTTTGGATCATGTTTTTTCAGAATATTCATTTGTGTAGTGGCGGATCGATCATTATTATGTTCATTATGTAAATTTGTCGTGAATAAAAAATATCAAATTATAATAATTGATATTGTGTTTATGATATTTTTGTGTTTATAAAAGCAAATTTGTTTGATATTTGGCTGATGTCAAGTGAATTGTCCAATTTCAATAGGTATTTATTATGTAGTTAATGGACATTTTAACTAGATTTAGATTTTTATTTTTTAACCATGATTTTTTATTTTATTATTAATTTACAAGAGAAAGGTTTTGGTAAGTCGTGATTATTCTAATATTGATATTAGTGGACAAAAATTGCAGTGTTTGAGACAAGAAGCTAAAGCTTTCTCTGTTGAGTGTCCTTAAGATTCAGGAAGGGAACATCACTCGGTGGTCCATCGCTATTTAGATCCAAGTCATGATTCAAAATTTTTTTGGGGCATCTTCAATTCTTTTGTAAGCCTAATTGTACTTGAGTGGGATTTTGAAAATAATAATACTTGATTGTTGGTAGAATCTGGATAGTTTACTTGATGTGTGGAATTCTTTTAACCTTTTCAAGTGGATTTGAATTGGTATATATTCTTTTTTTTTTTTGGCGTTATCCGTTTGTTTTGTTAAAAAAGCTTAAACGATGGCCTCTTCTCTTGCAGATATGTAGTCGACTCTTTGTAAACCYTTATTCATGATGGTCCTCTTCCCATGACATGATTATATATGGTAATTTTTAACTCATCTTTAAATTTATTTATTTTTGTTTTGTGAGTTTTGTGTATTATGTGATTTCAAATTCATAATTCAGAAAATTTGGATATTGATAAATAAGGGATATATTTGTATTCTTTAGATTCTTTGACTAAACTTATCATTTTGGGATTTAGGGAGTTTACCTGTTTGATTGCTAATTGTCCTTGAATTGTTCTAGAAGTTTATTGATTTTTTTGACTAAATTTATTTATTTATATTGATTTTAGTTGTGATTCGCAATGTTCACATGACAATATTATCACTTGGATCACTTTCCTTTTAGTAATTGGATTCTCATCTTTCAAGGTCTGCATTTTAAATTCTCTATCAAAATGTAATTATGTAAAGATATAACAACAACAAAAACAACAACAACAACAACAACAAAGACAGTGTAATCATTTTAACGTTTCAAAGATATGTTTAGTTTTTTTTTTTTTGAAATTATGTTTTTGCAGAGTAATGAGCAGGAGTGTGTAAAGAAAATAGCGGATGAAGGAGCTCAAGCTTCAGAGAAGGTAATCTATTCACTATCTAAAAATTAGTAATAAGTTGGATTTATCTCATATACATAAATACTTGAAACCGAATTTTGATGCTTATCTTTTTGTTTTAATGTGGTTCTTAGTCTAAAGGCCATGCATCACATTAAAAATGTCATTTTGTATCTCTACTTTTTGTTGTTATATTCAAAATGATTTAGTTTGTTAAGTAGGGTGGTTAGTTTTTTTTCTAGCAAACTTGAATTGTTTGACATATTATCTAGCTGAGCTGGCCTTATTTTTATATAAACTTATGTATTACTAAACAAAATGCTATGTTCATCATGGAGTGGGCAATTAGTGGGAATCTTACGATAATGTCTTATTTTTTCTGAAATCGCTTGATGAAAAATGAGATGTTGTTCTTTTAGGAATCTGTTTCAAACATGGATTGTGTTGTTAATATACTTCTGAGTTATTTCAAATCTTTACTGTTCTGATCCTTTTGTGTGTTTGTTTGGCTCTAAATAAACACATAACAACCTTATATTACCCACAATCTTCTTATGCTCATACAACTCCAAGATATCGTGTTTGAACAGGTCATTTACTGAAAAGAGTTAATTGAATATCTCCTTTATATATTAATGCAAAATTCTCCTATCCTATGTGTCTGCTTCCCATGCTTCACGGGTTTAGAATGTGACTTCTTTTGATTTTTTATAAGTATGTAAATAAATTATTAACGAAGTGAATCTAAGCATGAAAATAAAGATTTAATAATTATAATAATTAATAAATAAATTAGACATGTACAAGGCAAGAGTTGAGAATACATCATTTGAATTTTCCATTTTACATAAAAATTTATAATTATCGCAAATATTTTTTATATTTATCTTTTGATATACCCCGTGTAATACACGGGTATTAAACTAGTATATATATATATATATATATATATATATATATATATATATATATATATATATATTCGTTTTTTCGTTTGAATGCATAACATTTTGTTAATGTGACTTCTATTTACAGAGTACGTTAGGTGATAATATCAAGAAATTGAAAGAGGATGAGTAAACGTGCGGAAATATTACTATGAAACTTCCTGAAGTTAATTAAAATACAATTTTATATTATTATGTATTTTTTCGATATGCCCCCGTAATACGTGGGTTATTACACTAGTTCTTCACTAATTATGGGTACACAAAATCTCTTAAACAATTCAAAACAATATTTCACTAAAATATTTTAAAATTGTATTAAATATTACGAACTCTAATTAATGATTTAATAAATAAAAAACTTAGAAATGTTAAAGAAACTAAATCATAAAAAATATGTTGTACGATTAAATAAGTATAAGAAATATAGTTTAATTACAAATACTTATTAAATAAATTTAAAAATAAAAAATAACAAAGATAATGATAGTGTAAATAATAAAAAATATATCTTATTTTTCAAAAATTGGATAGAAATATAATTGAAAAAAAGAATTAAATCATAAATAATCACTTACTAAATCCAAATAACAAGAAAAACTTAAATGTTATAAATAATAAAATAAATTAGAAATAATTATGAACTCAATTAAATAAATAGGAAATATATTTTTAATTCTAAATAATCTTAAAATGATGAAAATAATAAAAAACCCAAAAGATATTATAATATAATATAAATCTGAATATATTTTAAAATCACATAAAAATATAATTAAATTCTATTTAAAAATAAAATAGAAACAAAAACTATAAATAACTACAAGATCAACCCAAAAAAAAGTTTTGGTTTGGTCTGTCAGACAACCACTTGACCATCCCAGCCAAGACAAGCTTGGTTGAGAACGGTCCCCAACCACTTGACCATCCCAGCCAAGACAAGCTCGGTTGAGAACGATCCCCTACAGCCCGGACGACTTAGAATCCAAGTCGCTGAGCCGTTAATCCTATATGGATACTCGGATAGTCTTTTTGTAGTGATGTGTAAATATGTTTGTATCAGTGATTTTTTGAAATTTTTTTGAAGTGCTTTGATATTATACCATGTATTGAGAATGTTCTTTGTGGTGCTTTTGAGCTACATCTACAGTGCTATAATATCATAAAGTTGTATAGTGCTTGCAATAATGGTTTATTTTTGCTGTAAATGTTATGGTTTGAAATGTTTCTAATTTATTTGTTAAGTGTTTTTTTACTGTATATTGTAGTGCTTTCATGTTTCAATATGTATACATAATATGTTTTCATTCTGCTTTAAATGCTATATCATGTATTCGTAGTATGGTTGATTCATAATATGTTTTTTATTGCTTTCAATTATCTTATATATTTTAGCTACATGTACATTGCTATAATATTATATATATGTTTATACTTCTTTCAACAATATTTTTTATGGTGCTGGTTGGTCCTTTGGATTTACATGTTAAGTGATCTTATATGTTTGAGCTACATGTAAATTGTTGTAATCTTATATATATCTTTACAGTGCTTTTAGTAATGTTTTATAATGCTGAATATACGATGGTGTTTGGTGCTTTTGATTTATATGTTAAGTGCTGTCATTGTATATCTCTAGTATGCAGGGGTATATGATAGTGTGCATGCTGTGGTTTGAAATATGTTTTCTAGTAATGCCTTTTAGTGTATGTTTGAAGCTGTTTCAATCATGTTTATGGGAGCTATATATATGAGTGTGTCTGGTGCTTTTGGTTTACATGTTAAGTGCTTGGTGCATGGGGATGGTGTTCTGAGAATATGGTAGTGTGTTTCTACTGACTTAAAATATGTCTTGTGGTATTGGCTTTTAGAGAGTATTTGAAGTGCTATCATTGTTTCAGAATGTATTCGTTTTATGTTACTGGTGCTTTTGATAGATTTGTATGTTCTTTTTTGTCTATGTGAATTAATTATATGTATAATGCTATAATTTTATCTAAGTAATAGCCTCGTTGAGTGTGAATAGTGCTTGTACGGCATTTATCTATAAATTTGTTACCTGGTCAAATTGTGCAGATAAGCCCGATGAATCTAAAAAGCGCAAGGAAGTCAAAGTGAGCAGAAACTTGGGTGATGGTTTGAACACTGGTGTGGCAGTTGGCAAGAATGCAGATAATGGTGACGCGTTTGCGGCCGGTCTCGCATCGGTAAATAATAGAGCTCATGCACCACCTATAAGTATCATTCTGCGTCAATGGAACAATCAGTTAGATGTGGCAAGCGAGAAAATAGGTACGAACATCGTTTGCGTTGAGCCCCCGAGACTACCTGTTCCATATGTGTCGAATTTGCTTGATGTGCATGATCAAAGCGACAACGAGGACGACGAATTGGTTGATCAAGATTTCCCATTACTCAGAACCAGAACATCTCCCAGAATCTTAGTGACTGCGATTAAGTAGCTGAATCCGTGACAGATTGAAGCAGTGAAGGAGATGGGGTTTGGTGGCCTGCTACACTTGGATATAACTGTGCTGCTACAAAGACTGTGTTTTTGGGTTTTAGATGATTTCGATCCGAGGATTTATGAGTTGAATTTACAGAAGGGCAAGACAATCCATATTTATCATAGAGATGTCCACGTCACTCTTGGCCTGCCGATGTCCACGTCACTCTTGGCCTGCCGAAGGGTGAAGTGAGTATTCAGAAAAAATCAAGGCACGAACATTCGGCATTGTTGGATTCATGGGCTGGGTTTTTTACAAAGAGGAAGTTGTAAAACAGATGGTGGATGAGAGCGATGGTGGCGTATGGTTCAAGCGCCAATTCCTCATATTAGTGACGTCTTGTCTAATTGAGGCTGCACACAATGGCTATGTGCTTCCACAAATCATGGATTACTTAGATGACGTTGACAGCGTTGCGAATCTGAATTGGTGTGAGTACACGTTGACGAGGCTTATAAGCTGCAAATTAGACTGGGAAAAAACAAGACGAAGGAATTCCGGGGGCCAATACTATTCCTAACGGTAATGTCTCCGCACTCAATAAAATATCATAAGTTGTGTTTTTATGATTTTCTCTATGCTTATTCAGGAACGCACACCACCACTGAATCAGACAGTCATTTTCAAAATAGAATCTTAAGTTGATTTTGAAAAATAAAGATTTTAATTTATTCTTTGCGAAAATCCGATATGTTGTTATTTAATCAATAATTATGTGTTGATTGTTGGAAATCACGAGAAAATAATAATGAAAGTGATGGTAGGTGATGTACATTGACCGAGTTACCTTGTTCACCAGAGTTGTCCCACGGGCTTTCCCATTAATAAAAGGCTGGGATAAAGATTCTTTGAAGAAAAGAGAGAATCAGGATGTCATTGCAAATGGTTTTGGTGCTGGTTTCCCATGCGATAGGTTGAAACCTCCAAAGACATCGGTGTGTGAATAAATTAAATCTTCGCCGCAAATAGATAAGAACAAACTAAAAGATGTACCTGAAGTGGATACTATGCACGCGTTCACAGATAGGTTGCTTGCAAAAGCGAAGGAGATGGTCGACGCAATGTCAGCTATCATGTAATAGTGCAGTCAACTCCAGTGGGACTGCTTAATGACTTGAATTTTAATCGAGTTTTATCTACGAATCAACAACTATTGGGCTGCAGTAAACAGGATACTCCTCCGGTGGACCGTGCCCAAGACACAGTCTGGACTAAAGAGTTGGGTGATGATGAGTTCTGGGCCGATCGTCTTGGTATCATAGAAGAGATAGAGGATGGTCTTAGGAAGAAAATGAAGTACAACTCTACTCGAGACGAGGTGCTAAGTTTCAGCATTGGTTTAACACAGGAGGAGATAGATGTCGCTGAAAACCCGACCAAGATCAATCCACCCGTTGATGACCTGATGGACTGTGGAGTGATAGTAAATGGTCTTCAAGGAGGAGAGCACACACCTAGTGAAAAACTGGCGGTCGTTGACAAAGCCGCAAAGGTGTTTATACATTGAATGCAAAAATCTCAGTATACAGTTAAATAAATTAATGAAATCTATAATTTTTCCTAGCAGGTTAAGGAGAAGACTTCGAGGGAGAAAATAAAAGGCGCCAGTAGTGGGAGTAAGGTGCAACCTGTGCGCAAACAGGTAAACAAGGAAACAAAGTGCAAGGATGCAAAACAAAAGGGGGCAAATGTATTTTCTCTGAACCCTTTTCCTAATTCCATTCACTTATTATGTTGGTTGGTATGTAAGTATATTGTTTGGTATATTAAATAAATTTGTTCTTGAAAAATGCAGACTAATGCTGAACCGCAACCACACAAAATGGTCCATAGGACTGGAAATGAGCTTAAAAAGACAGGATGTTTAATGAATGTAAAAGTAGTGCTTTACAATGTAACTCTAAAAATAAAAAAAAAAATTATATTTTTTGTCTGTATGATTGCTGATATAGAACCATGTGATTTTAAAAAATTTGGATATATCAATAATTTGGTTGAGTATTTGACAACCCCTTTCATGATTATTCAGGGAAGAAATTCTTTTTTCAAACGGTAGATCTGACCTTAGGCGACGAGAGATGATGACGATTACACCAACATCGTACGTGAGTTGAACTATTGTTGATGTTTGGAGCCAGATTCTGAATAGTAAAGAGAAATACAGGGCAGTAACGTCAACGTGCCGATTCTTTGCAACAACTGACCCATGCGTACGTCACACATTTTTTTGCAAAAAATAATAATAAATCATTCAATAATTTAGTATTATTATTTTAATTCGTGGTTTGATTTATGTAGTGCTATACAATGGTTGACCCACCGGAGGGTTGGGATATGACCAGATGGGAAGAGAAGTTCTTCGAGAAATTGGATGAAGAGTTAAAACAAACCGATGGGCTTCTAATTAGCAAGATAGATATGGTAAGATGTAGTCGGACTCGTTGGCCTATGTATACTATAAAAAAATGTTTTATTGTCTGACCAAATATTGTTTTGCAGTTTTTCTTTCCCATTTACCATGCCGAGCATTTCTATGTAATGACTTTCAATTTCCGAAGATTCCGAGCTGACTTCATTGACAACTCAGTCGTGGTGGATTCGAAATCGTTAGAGGAGGCGTACGGTGATACCCCGATGTTGCTGATAAGTAAATGCACACCCATATTGTTTTTTAGTGTGATATGCAATGGTGTGGTAACTCATATTTTGTGGACTTTGGGAAAAAAATTAGTGGGCTTGATTATATGTTTTTTTATTGCTATTTCAAATTATTAGAACTATTCTTGGGTATGTTGTAACTTGTGTTTGATCGTTTGTTCAGCTTGATGATTATGTGTTAAATGATTTTAAATGTTAATAGATATGTATTCATCATAATTTGCATTTTGATCCTTTGTTCTGATTATGATGTTGGTTAAAGGGTAACAGTGCTTTCACATGCTTCTGTATAATGCTTTATAATTATTTGTTGAATGCTTTTTTAGATTGTAAATGCATACTTATTCACTGTAATTTGCACTTGATAATTTTTTGTTCTAGGTATGATATTGCTCTAGTTTAAACAGTGCTTTTACAAACTTGATGTGGTGCTTTGTGGCTTTTTATTGAATGCTTCTTTAAATGTGAATAGTTATGTATATTATAATTTGCGATTGATCATTTTGTTCTGATTATGATGTTGGTTTAAGGGGACCACTGCTTTCAATCAGCTGTGTATAGAGCTTTTTAATTATTTGTTTAATGCTTTTTGGATAGTAAATAGATAGGTATTAATTATAATTTGCCCCTGTTCATTTGTCCTGATTGTGGTATTTATCTGGGTGGTTTAGTGACTTCATACATTTTTTTGAAATGGATTCTGGAAACGAAAATTTGTTTGTAATAATAACTGTAAGATGTTTTGTTGTTTTATCCCAGAAGGATAAGCTTGGTGAATTTTTGAAGCGTAACAGACAAGGCCACAAAGCAACAGGTCTTAGCAAAGCCCCGGTGACAAGGTTGAAGATGATTTGGAGAGATGATAACAATAAATGCGACTGTGCAATATATACAATGCGCCACATGGAGACTTACTTGGGGACAGAGCAAAGATGGGATATCGGGTTGAAGAGTAAGTCAGCGAATCAAATGGCTTTTTTGAGGGCCAAATATTGCGCGGCGATACTAACATCTGAGAGTAATGTGTACAGAGATCGTAATCCAGAAGCAGCTTCATACTACTATCGATGCTCCTGTGAAGACTACGAGACTGATGTGGTGGATCTGCTTATGAATGGTGGAAGTGGTG
The DNA here is from genome assembly GCA_014905375.1 of Phtheirospermum japonicum. Lineage (NCBI taxonomy): Eukaryota > Viridiplantae > Streptophyta > Magnoliopsida > Lamiales > Orobanchaceae > Phtheirospermum > Phtheirospermum japonicum. The sequence continues at coordinate 825,563 of BMAC01000187.1, forward strand.
CCCCTCCGAACTTTGATGTTGATGCGACGGATTGATATGTTAAATGCATGAACAAGTCTTTTTAATTTTGTTTTGTATTTTATGCATTAAGAATAATTAACTTTCTTCGAACTTGATGTTTGTTTTAAATTTAAGTAGTTTTAGTATTGGAATTCATGGAGATTCACTTGACATTATTTGTCTTGGTTATTGACAAGGTCCTGTGCCTTTTTTTTTTTTTTTTATCATTTGGGGTATTATTTTTATATTTCTTTTGTTAAATTATGATAATTCCTGTTTTATTACGTAAGCACAACTGCAGTGCGGACTACTTTGTAATTGAAGCATTATTATTTAACAATCAAAGTATTGTAGAAAAATAACTCATTTTTGTTAGAACAAAAGCAGTATCAAACATAGCCGAATGCATCCCCCCCTATTTTTTTTGTGCATGCTGCGGTCAACTTGTTTATTTTATTTGCCATGAGGTGGCAAAAATCATCTCAAACATATTCTTAAAAAAACGATTAAGGCACTGATCTTCTTTTACCATGACCTGGTCGCCTTGCTTATTTTGGTTGCGCTAAGAAAATGAAAATAATGGAAACAAAAAACTCTAACATTGATGTTAATTGAGAACAATAAACAATCTTTAGTCTTGACAAAAAAATGCTTAACAGTTTTAAAAAAAATGGTTCTTGAGCAGGAAAAAACCATTTGAAGACATTAAAAATATAGGATTTGTGATTAGGGAAAATACAACCCTGACATTTACTTCAATTCCACAGGACAATTTCGAGCATCATGGGTCAATTTTTTCTTGCAGCGGCTACACATTTTCAATGGTTTGCTGCTATTTTCAATTGCCGTCTCCTTAATTGACTTCATGCAGTTACGAGAACCTTTGTTATTGACCGTTGACGAGGGCAACAATGTTACATCCTCAGGGATTGATGTACCATAGAAGTTATCAAATAACTTGCGCTTCGCGGAGGAGATACTCGGTTGGTCCTCGTCCACCGTGAGAGATATTGTCAAACCCCTAATGCCACTTAACAACACAAACATATTATCTACCTTGCCCTCGGTCAGGCCAACGCAAGTGTAAAACTCGGACATAATCTGAATCATAAGTGCTTTAGTCTCCTCGATACAACTAGTTTGCCTGTGAGTGACACCTTGCATATCGTACATGCTGTTCTTCAATGCAGATTTAGTCTAACGTCTGACAATGTACTTATCAGGCACCTCTCGATTCTCAATTCTTTGAGTATGAAAAAAATATGAGAGCACAATAATCCTTCTCTCACGAATTTCTTACAACTACAAATAATAGACTCATCACTCCTGTCGTATGCAACCTTGAACAAACCACTACAATTGTCAACATCATATAATAACATATTTTCATTCTCGTTTATGCTGGAAACACGACAACCAAAACAAGTAGAGACAATCTCGTATTGAACTTCTCTAAATATAAGAGCTGTATAAATAGACGAAGAGTGTTTTTCAATCGCTAAAGGCGTTTCCAGGTATGAAATCTTAGTTTCTTCCTGGCTATTAATAACATCAAGAGTGTGTCTCTGTGAACTTAACACACTTTTTATATTCAAATAAAATTCTAAAAAGTTAGCACAAGGGTTTGTGTACCTGCCGAAGAACCCATTTTCACTTTCTGACATAGATGTTGTCCTAAATAGCCGACTCATTGGGACATCCCTGAAGTAGGCGGGGATCCACATTTCACGTATATCAAACAACGACTTAAACTAGCTGTTATCAACTAAATCAAATTCGACCATGACCTGCTTCCATTGCACCTCGAACTCGGCAGGCTCAAGGATATCAGACCACACAATAGAATTCAGTTTATCCTTGAATGATTGGTCGTTCTTCAGATTAGCCGGTACCTTATCAGGGAATTTCTTCATAATGTTCCACATGCACAAGAGTTGCCTTGTACCAACAAGTACCTTCTCAATTATAATTTTCATCGCCGGATCTTGGTCGGTTGTAATCATTAATGGACACGACCCATGCAAGCCTTAAATTTTTCAAAGAGCCATACATACGCACCAACGTCTACGCTTGACAACAGCCTAATACCAAATGAAACACATTTACCATCATTGGCTTTGCCGGTAAACGGAGCGAATATCAAATTATACCTATCATGAAAATGTATAAAATAGGATTAAAACATTGTTTTTAATTATTTATAGTGCACTGTACTTGAGTATGAAAATGTGGACATGAAATTAATTATGAAAACATAATCGTCTGATTATGTTGGGGAAATAAGGTGTAAAATAACTAAGAAAAAAAGCACCAATCAATCATATTTCTTTAATTAATATTATATATATATAAAAAAAAGCTGAACATGATTTCAAATAATGTTATATATTTATAGAAAAATGCAAAACACATATAATTTAAAAAAATTAACAAGGAAATTATAACCTGTTTCGTCGAGTACGTGGCATCAAATGACACAACATCTCCGAAAGTAGCAAAATCCCTCCTACACGTAGGGTCTTCTCAAAATAACCGAGTCAACTTATCATGGTCGTCAATGGCATAGTCAAACAAAAACGCCAGATACAATTCATTCTTCCTAAATAACTTCTCCAGCAGCATTTGAGCATCAAACCCAACAACATATGCTTTCAAATCACGTGCAAATCTTGAATTCAACTTTCGTACAACCTATGTTCGAATACCCACCAACAACTTCCTTAAAAAGCCTATACGATCTCGTTGCACCGATATTGGCCCTATCATAGTTCAACATGAATTGCTTATGAGCGGGATCTAGATTTCTATTCTCTTTAAGGAATAGCTTGTATGGTTCAGAAACTAACATATGACGATGACGTTCGATAAAACTCATTAACAACGTAATCTTCATCGGGACAAAACTTAAACTTGACACGTGCCGTGCACCCACATCGCTTTGACGTTCGGCGTATATATATTTTTAAAGGACTTCCACTATTGTTTTCATTCTCACACACGATACTTCCGCTATTAAGGGGGGCGACTTGCTTCTCTTCCTCTCTATTACAATAAACATTTTTAAGCATGATAGTGTTATCACGGAACTTTTTTTCCGATCCTAGACGAACATCGAAACCACACTTCGAGGTATAATTTCTATAGAACTTGATACCTTCTTCTAACTACTTAAATATTTTTCCCTCGAAAGGCTTATAACTAAATTCACAGTATGGCACGTAATACTCGGTTAGTCCAGGTGATATCTCGACGTGATACTCGGTCCTTTCACTACAATCGTTATTGCCTGCAAAATACAAAACATGCATAATAAGAAAATCATCATACGTTGCTTTAAGAATCATCATACAGTGCTTTAAAAATCATACGGTGATTTAAAGAATTTGTCGCATATATTGGTGCTTTAAAAATCATCATACGGTGCTTTCTGATGATTAAGACGTGATTAGATTGTCGCATTCAAAAAAAGCATGAAAGATCTGGGCGTGATATTGACCAGTTAGTGCTTGTTTTCAAATCCTTAAGTGCTGTTTGGATTATCGTATGGTGCTTTCCAAAAGGCGATAAACAGGTTTTCCTTTTTTTTTTCTTCGATCCGCTCTGAATTAAGTCGTCAATTGTATTATCGTATGGTGCTTTTTTTTTTTCCCATGATGATCATGTTATAACAGAGCCGTTCTCAGATTGTGGTATGAAAATAGATTAGTTTTATAAAATATTTTGCAGAAAAAAAGAGAGAAAACTGTAAGGAGATGGACGCCAACCTGTTGATTCCATGTTCTGAATTACGCCGTCAAGGGGTTGAGAAAGATGAAACGATGATTATGGTGATTCGGCGTAAAGGAGATTGAATAATTCCTTGTCATCGTGATTCAGCGTAAAAGGAGATTGAATACATTCCTTATTGTATTAAAGGAGAAAGAATACATTCCTTATTGGGGTTTAAATTCTTCTTTCAAATGCAAGATTCCATTTAATAGAAAACTACTCCAATGTTTGGGGTAATTATAAGGTAAACTCAGGTTGTAATAGAATTCCCGAGATTTGATTTTATGCGCTTATCATTGTGAATAAGACCGTTAATGTAGTTTCCATTAAAAAAAATTCAAAACTTGAAATCAAATATATTATTTTCTATTTGATATTAATAAGTCATTTTGTGAATTTAATTAAAATAAAATTGATAAAATTTATATTATTATGCATTTTTTCGATATGCCCCCGTAATACGCGGGTTATTACACTAGTTCTTCACTAATTATGGGAACACAAACTCTCTTAAACAATTCAAAACAATATTTTACTAAAATATTTTAAAAATTGTATTAAATATTACGAACTCTAATTAATGATTTAATAAATAAAAAACTTAGAAATGTTAAAGAAACTAAATCATAAAAAATATGTTGTACGATAAATAAGTATAAGAAATATAGTTTAATTACAAATACTTAATAAATAAATTTAAAAATAAAAAATAACAAAGATAATGATAGTGTAAAAAATAAATTTTATTTTTCAAAAATTGGATAGAAATATAATTGAAAAAAACAATTAAGTCATAAATAATCACTTACTAAATCAAAATAACAAAAAAACTTAAATGTTATAAATAATAAAATAAATTAGAAATAATTATGGATTCAATTAAATAAATAGGAAATGTATTTTTAATTCTAAATAATCTTAAAATGATGAAAATAATAAAAAAAACCCAAAATATATTATAATATAATATAAATCTGAATATATTTTAAAATCACATAAAAATATAATTAAGTTCTATTTAAAAATAAAATAGAAACAAAAACTATAAGATCAACAAAAAAAAAGTTTTGGTTTGGTCAGACAACCACTTGACCATCCCAACCAAGCCAAGCTCGATTGAGAACGATCCCCTACAGTCCGGACGACTTAGAATCCAAGCCGCTGAGCCGTTAATCTCGCTCTGGTCAAGTGGGTCATGTCATCCATAGGGATGGCAATGGGGGCGGGCGGGGCGGGTACCCCTACCTCCGCCCCCGCCCCGCTTGGAAATTTTATCTCGTCCCCGCCCCCCCCGATTAAAATTAGGCGGGTATACCCGTCCCCCCCCCCCGCAGGTATGTTACCAAAACCCGGCCCCGCCCGTAATACCCGCCCCCGCCCTTAATATTTTGCTCGTACCGCCCGTACCCGCCCCTATATCAATTATTATTATTTATATATATATATATATATATATATATATATATATATATATATATATATATATATATATATATATAAATCAAATAGACACACACTTACTCTGTCATATTTAAATTGTCTATTGGCACTATTCTTAGCAACACAACAACAACATCAAATTAGCAAAACACATAAAAAAGAATTACAAGACAGTTTAAGAAAAACATCCAAGGGAACTCTTTTCCGCAGCAACAGCAACAAATAAGCATTACAGCAACAACAACAACATATTAGCAACAACAACACAGCAACAAATCAGCAACAACAACAATTAGCAACATCAACACAGCAACAAATCAGCAACGCAACACAGCAGCACAACAGCACAACAACACAGCAATAAATCAGCATTACAGCAACTGCAGCAACAAATTAGCAATAGCAACACAGCAACAAATCAGCAACAACACAGCAACATCAGCAACACAATACAAGGCACAATACATACAAATAGATTAAAATATTTCATGAATACAAAACACCAAGAGCCAATGCGACCATCAATCGATTTCAATGGTTGTATTCCCGCTTGCCTACATAAAATAAAAAATAGTTAGTAATGGTTACTTGTATGCAATTTTCAAACTTACTAGCTAGAAAAAATAGTCGATTTTTTTTTTTTTGTAATTAACTATTATCATAGCAACTAAATAGTTATCACCTGATCCTCATCTTCATCATCATCTGTATCCTCTAGATTAGATGTAAAATATACATCACCAGGACTTGTATAAACATAAAATAAAGTTTTTAAAATATAATAAATAATTAACAGATTAATTTCAAGATAAATTAATGAGAAGTCAAAATAAATACCAATAATTTTATTTGATAATCAACTCTGACAGCACATTAACGCTTCAATTGTCGCTGGACAAAGCCTATTACGATGTGGATTGACCACTCTACCACCCGTACTAAAAGCACTCTCCGAAGCTACTGTAGACACCGGAATAGAAAATATATCCCGAGCAATCATTTGAAGGATAGGATATTTTGATCCACCCGTCTTCCACCAGACTAAAATATCAAGGTTTGCATCATCAAGTGGTATATGCCCATCCTCCAAATTGTAGGCAACATATAAAGTGGTATATGCCCATCAAGTGTTATATCAAAGTTTGCATCAAAGTTTGTATTTCAATTTCTTCGGGCGATGGAGCTTCTACATCTTTATTAGAGTTTTGCATCACATGAAGTTCAGACATCTACAAAAGTATCAGACCACACAAATAAATATTATAAAAGGAAAATCCCAATTCCAAATAAAAATAATAATAACACTAAGCAAATTAATATTAATAACTGTATTAAAAAAATTAATGTTTATAATCATTAATCAATGATTCTAACCAATAATAATGACTCACCACTTATTTTAAATTTGTAAATGTTTATCAATAAACTGTCCCAACTTTTAGAACCATATGAGTATTCAACTGTGGTTCTTCCCCCTTTTTCAAAATAAAGTTAAGGAACATTATAAGATGTCAAAGAAAATGATGTTTCTTTTGCATCTCCTTTTTTCTCCTGATGATAAAAAATTGTCAGTTTCTACTAGCCAGCTAGGATGATACTATATATTTGGAGTTGGTTATTAGTTTAAGGAGTAAAGCAAAGTCATAGACAATTATATATACTTATCCTTCAAGTGTAGGCATAAGTTGAAAAAATGTAACTACTGAATCTATGATGAAACAGAGTACTCTAGTAAAACAATAATCCCAAACCAATTAAACATTTTAGTTGTTGGAAATGGGGATTAATGAGTAATCTGGGAATCATAAAGAGTAATCTATTAAAACAATAATCCCAAACCAATTAAAATATTTTATTTGTTGAAAATAGGGATTAATGAGTAATCTGGGAAAATCATAAATCCCAATCAATAGATTCGATAAACCCAATTTAACTATTAACCCAATTTAATCCATAAATTCCAATCAATCTATAGATCCGATAAATTTATCTAAACCATTAACCCCCGATCTACAAAGATATGATAAGTTCCCTATCCAAAACAAACCCACCTAAACCATTACAAAATCCCCAAAATCTAATAGATTAATTATCTAAATTCTAGTATAAATTAGTATGGAATTTAGGGATTTACCTGATTTGCGTCTTTTCTAAATTAATTTTGAGGAAAACAGATAATTAATTAAGATATGCGTTCACATATTACACAATAAGTACTTGCCGGACGAGCTCGATTTCCAGCTAATCAAACCAAACAAAATGAAGTGACAAGCCCCGACGATGGTTCAGTTGGCCAGAGCTCCTGCGAAGTGTGTGTCGGCGGCATAAACAAGCAAGAGCAGTAGGTAGGCAGCGACCGTATGTAATGTAAACAAATACCTCCCAACCCCCGTCAAAACCCGCAGTTTCATACCCGTCTCCGTCCCCGCCGGAGCGGGTGCGAACGGATCCCCATTTTAACGGGGTCTATTGCCATCCCTAGTCATCCACCAGACTTGGTTTCCTGTCACTTGAGAAATCAAGGATGAGGTTGTACAACCTATAGAACAAATCCTGTTCAAGTAAGGTCGTTACATGTTGTACTGTGGCAATGTGTTAACCAGCTATCTTCTTTGTGAAAAATCGATGTGGGATAAAGATAAACAATCTCCAAAGTCCATCTCAAAAAGAAAAAACCTTTTCTTTTTCTAACAGTCCTTCTCTTCGTGTTAATGGCTTCTCTCTTCATCGCATCTGTAATCTGTCTTCTTCTTGCCTTCAGATATTAAAGCAAACCCATGCTTCGATTATAGTCTCCAACAGGCAAGAACATGATTTTGATGTTGATTCAAAGTTGGCATCTTTATATGTTCAGGTTAATTATTTATCAGGATATGAAAGAACCCTACAGTTTTATTTGGAATGCTGTGATTAAAGCTCATATAAATTTGCGGCTCACTTAAGTCAGCAATTTGTGTTTTAAGTTGATGAGAAAAAAGGGTGTTTTGAGTAAATTGGATGTGTTGCTTGAATTTGGTGGCGCAAAATGGTTCATTGTGTGGGGATGCGAATGGGTTTAAGTCTGATGTTTACTATCGAATACAATGATCGAAGCGTATATAAAGAGCGGCTGTTCTGGCAATGCTCTGAAGGTGTTCGACGAAATGCCCAGCAGAGTTTTGGTTCCCTGAACTTCGATGATTTCTGGCTGTGTCTCTCAAGGAAATACGAATCGGGCTCTTGGGTTGTTCAACGAAATGCGAAAGATGGTGGAGCTGAATGAGGTAACGTTGATCGTGATGTTGCAAACGACCAAATGCGGGTCCCTGATGGACCAGTTGTTGAAAAATTCAATCTTCAAAATGTACATTGAATTCTTTTCGAAGAAACTGGTTGAAGGGACGTTCGTTTCGTTTCTTGGAATATTATGATTCATTTATATATGAATGAAAATCATAAAAAAAAACAAACAAACTTGATATTGAACATTAATGTAAGTTCATATACTAGTCGCATGATGTAATTACAGAAACTACCCTGTAATTTAGCTTGATTACAAACAAATCCCAGTTTGAGACAAATAAACCCTTAGGTTCGATAGGGTGTACTTTTTGTATCACACGCACATATCAAGGGGTATTGGATATTTTGAAAGATACCTGTTTCGTTTCGTTTCTTTCTTTCTTTATTCTTCTACTACTACTTTATTGATTTATTATTGCAATAAGGCAAAACCTCAAGTGTAGTGTTTTGATATGATCACATAATGAATCAGATTGAATAATCGCTCTTTAAACTCCAAGAAAGAAGAATTACGGGAGGAACTAAAGAGAATAAACTAATTTATTTCATTCATATACTCATTTGAAATACTAAACTATTTGTAAATAGAGAGAAATTAAATGTACAAAAGTAGTTTTATTTTTTAAACCGTGATATCAACTTTCAGAAAAAAAAAGAAAAAAAAGTTGAGCAAGAAGCCACTAAAGAGTTATGGTCCTTTATACTCATCTGCCCATATATATATTAATCCCACATTGATGAATAGCAAATATACTTTCTTACTCATATGACCACTGCTGAGCAAGCTATATTGTCCCTTCGGGGACATCCGATAAAATTGGAACGATACAGAGAAGATTAGCATGGCCCCTGCGCAAGGATGACACTTTCCTAGTCGGGGAAAGAGGCTTCCAAGGATGACACGCATAAATTGAGAAATGGTCCAAATTTTTTTTTTGGGTAGAGTTTTTTCATAATTTTCTTTTACTATTTAATTTGTCGTGAATTCGAGTAATTGTTGTGTTCTTCCTTGCCCCGATTTTGTTTACGTAATTTTTACTAATTATTTGTCATGATTCCTAGTAGTTGTTGTTTATTTTAGGCTAAACATTTTCGTTTTTTTCTTTTTGTTCTATTTTTAATGATTTAGATTAATTCAATACACGTTCTGGTTTATCACTTCTTGTGTGTTGAGCTTCTTCGGGTTTTTTTTTAGTAGCACCAATTTGTTGCCCAACTAGCTAGTTCAATGTTATAGTTTGGAAATTTGGATACTGATATTTGTAGTTGGACCTGATTATTATTATCCATTTCCATCTATGTATGCGATATTGTTAAGTTACAAATATTATCCATTTCCATCTATGTATGCGATATTGTTAAGTTACAAATATTCAGAAATTCATTAATGGGTTCTATGGAGACAGGTTTTGGTAATTAGACTAATCCTCATGGTAGTTATTTTAGTCATCCCTTTTGTCTCTTCCATGCATCATATAGCAAATTTGTTGACAAGAATTTGTATTCGAATATCATTTATTTTGTGTTGAACATTTATGAACGAGCGAGCATATGTGAACTTTTTCGCATAAACTTGTGGGGATAGTTGTTAGTGAACGACTGAAAGAAAGATAAATATCTAATTGAAATGGACTAAATTGAATAATCTTTTTATTCAATCGTGAAAAAAAAATATTTTCATATGTTAAGTGAAACTAGTACTTAACCTGTGCGATGCATGGAGCGAATAAAAATGAATGATGTAATTCATTTAATGTAAGTGTAATATTATTATTTTATTAATGTAATATAATAATTTAAAATACCCAAGTCACGATTATTGGTCAATATAAGTTAATTTAAATCAAACGGCGCGAATATATGCACTCTACTAAAAAATGTTATTACAAAAATGTCAATATTACTCTTAAACTCTACTCCCCAAATACTTCATTTCCTTCAACTCTCCATCACCACTCCAGCCGCCGTCCATCACCACCGCCACCGTCATTGCTGCCGGTTATTGAAGAATATAAAAAACCATTCGCACAGAAATACGTTGCCGCCGTCATGGCCTCCGTGCCATTGAAGAAGGATAAAAGAAAAAAATATTTTGAAAAAATGTCGTTCGAGTAAGATTTTCGAATACAAAATATTTCAATAAATCGATTCGAATACAAAACATATTTAAATAATTGATCTGTACACAAAATATATGTTCAAAAAACTTATATGAACGCCCCTTTTAGGCTAAAAAAAGGTTGTTCGATTCTTGTTTTTTGAACAACGTTGTATTGTTCTGTAAAATCTGAAGGTCTATGGTTTTGAAAATAAGTCTCAGATTTATGATGTTGTTATCAATGTTAGGCAACACTGACTAACAACATCAACCAGAGTAAAATAAACAATATGAAGCGGAAATAAATTTAAGAACACGATTAAAACAAATTCAGTTTACAAGTAAAAGTACTTGTGAATTTAGATGTACAAACCCGAAGACTATATTACTTCTTTATTTTTCGATCAATACAAAAATATTAAGTAATATATGAAAACTAAAGTATCAAAACACATGATACTAAATACTTGTCGCCTAGGTTGATCAAACTCTTCTCCGTTGGTCACGCAACTTCAAATAACTTGTCAATATCGAACAATGGCTCCAAGTAGTTTTTCGTATTCTTCTTCTTGCCGAACATCTTGCGTCTTGCGTCATGCGTCTTCCTTGCAAAAATCCCGTGCGTAAAAGTCTTAATTCCAAGCTTAGTAATCCTTTGTCTTAAATAGACAATCCTAGGATTCTAAATTTGGTAAATAAACATACTAAAATCTAGGATAATAAAATCCTATAAATAAACTAGGAAACACAATCTAGAGTTCCTAATTAATTTTGTGCCTAAGAAAGGCAAATAACAAAATAGGAATTATTGCCAAGAATAAATTCTTCAACAATCTCCCCCTTTTGCCTTTCTGGACAAAACACTACGAGGCAAACTCAAATGAAAATAAATACTAACTCCCCCTAAGTTAGAAAACTCCCCCTAAACAAAACACCCAATGTTGTTAAAAAATTCAAACCAACATTACATACCAACATTGTTCAAAATAACACTTAACAAAACAAATCGAAATAAAGGAACTTATTGACTTCGAACCCTCTTCGAACGACGAGTGGATGTCGAAGTTCCTTCACCCCTATCTCTGCGCTTCCTCTTCTGCATCTTCATCATTTTCCTCAAAGCCTTATTGCGCGAGCGAATTCTCTTCCTTCGCCTTTCCTGAGCAAGACTAGCCAAGGTTTCGGCAGCAACATCATCTCCTCCATCAACATTATCTCCAGCAGCATCGTCAGCAGCAACATCTTCAGCAGCGTCATCAACATCTTCAGCAGCGTCATCTTCTCCCCCTTTTTCACCAAAAGGCGAAAGGGCCTTCAAGAGAGAGCTACGAAGAGCCTTCAACTGAGTCATCTCCAAATCAATGGAAGCCACATGTGCACGAAGAACCTGTGCAGAAATGCGGACCATGTTGGGATCAGCCGTCTCAACACCACTACCAACATCGGCGTGAAGCGGCTCCTGCCAAGAAAGATCAATGACTCTGGCACCGGTAACATGCTGACCTCTCAAAGCAGACCAATCAGCTTCACCCGTGAGCACATCATCGGGACGAAGTGTCGAACCCTGGTTCTTTAGCAAGCTGAAAATCAAAGAAGGAAAATACAACGAAGTCGCAGACTTCGTGGTGCCAAACTTAGCAATGGTGTCAAAAACATGTTGGCCAAAACTAAACTGAATCCTCCTCCCAAGCCTAAACAAGAACTGGGCCTGAGGCCGCGTAACACACGTCGTGTTCTTGGAGGGGACCCAGTTGCAAATGGCCACCTTGTGCAAGATAGAGTAGAGAGAAGAGAGTCTAGTGCTCGACAACTGTTCAAACCATGTATGCACCATACCACCTGACAAAAAAGAAATAACTCCATCCATATTATCCATAGTAGAAACACCCCGATATGGCTCAGTGCCAAACAATTCATAAATTAAATCAGGGGTGTAACTAAACACTCGACCACGCACAAACACTTTGCCATAGTTCACAGAGTTTGAATCGATAATAGACGGCAATAAATTTGCATAAAACTCAACCACAATATCCCGGACAAATGGTATGGCACTGGAGACTGTGGAATACATACCTTTGTGCTGGAAGTAGGCAATCAATATGTGCCTCTCAAACAACTCAACAGGGACACGGCGCTCTGCAATCATGTGTCTGGTCCGGTACTCATCAAACAAATCAGCAGCTTCAGTAGTCAGAAACTTCTCCGAAAAAGGATCTATATCCTTAAGTTCAATTACCGGAGTAGGAGTGTCTGCGGAGGACTGGGAGTGATCAGAGGCGTCGGAAGAAGCTGGGGTTGGAACACGAGAAGCAATCGGAACAGAGGCAGCACTGGATGACGAAACAGACGGCGAATGATGTGATGTTGGTATGGGGGAACCAACATGAGTAGCAACATCGTCCTCCACAACAACTTTCTTTTTCTTCTTGTCCTTCTTGCAAGCATTGAGAATATCTCGTAGGGGCACATCAAACGAGGAATCAGAGCAGGTTGATCCTCATGAACCAGAGACGAAGGAGGAACATCGGCAGGCGGTTTGGCGGAGCTGGTGACTTCGCCGGTGATAAAATCCAAAATAGTGTAGGGATGGGATGAATACTCAGTGGCAGTGGAGCCAGGAGAAACCTTGACTTTAGCTGGGCTAGGTCTCCTGTCGGCCTTCCTCACAAGCTGTTTTCGGCGAGTAAACTTCTTCTCCGGTAGACTCGGGGCAGATGAAAGCTACGGCTCAAACCCTTCAACCGGAGCAGCAGGAACAAAATCTTCATCATCAGGGTCGGACATCACAGTGACATCCTCCGTGAGGTTCATATGCTCAATCGGCACATTGCGGCGCGGCCCCGCCTTGCTCTTCGGTACTGCGGGTGGCACAACACCGGGTGGAATATTGCGCAGGCGCCTCGACCTTTTCAAAGTAGGATTCCCCACACGCCCAAAAGTTTCAGCAACAAACGCCAAATTGGAGGGATTATCAACATCAATTTCATTCCCGGGCTGTCCTGAGAACACCTGCGATACAGGGACGGCGTCAATCGGTGACGGAACTGGGATAGCAGCATGAGAATCGTGCGCCGGCTAGTGAGGCGGTGATGTTGTTACTGGTGGTGGGTTGGAAGAAGAACCACCACCAATTTCGGCGCGTATATCCAGGCCACCTACTCGCACATAGGGTGCAGGGACCTGTTCGCCGGTGCGGCGGAGTTCTGCTGGCAATTCTGGAACAGACGAAGGCGGCGACGAGTTTGTCATCTTGCAAATTCTCAAAAGTACAAGAGAAAAACAAAAAAAATCGAGAGAATTGGAGAGAGATAAGAAGGCTGGAGAGTTCAAGTGGAGGGTAGTGATCAAAAGGTAAAATGTTTCAGATTTTTAAGCTTCCAAAAAGTGACCGTTGCCTAAGGAGAGAGAAAGCAAGAAAATAAAAGGAAAATCCCTAATTTTACTACCCAACGGATTTTTGACCCCAATTCAGATTTTATTTCCTTTAAAAAAACACTACTCCCCCTTAATATAGGCAACTTGATCAAAACGTGATCAGACCCACTACACCACACCATTATCTCTCTTTTTTTTTTAAAACAAAATTGTACAACTCTAGTTACAAAAACGACCGAAAATACAAAGTTGGATTTAATGAACCATCAGCTCAGTAGTACCAATCTTGTGCAATGTTAAATTTCACTCACCAAATTTACCTCGTCATTACCTGTCCAGTCGTCCGATTTTAACTCCACTGAAACACTTAGTTAGCTCAATTCAAAACAAAATTAAGAGTTTTCAAGATAGACACAAAACACACGCAACAAAACGCACAATAAGATGGAATCTTCACAAAGTATGAATGTTCTATGGGATGCCTAAAAAACATGACCTAAAAGAGTATACAAAAACATATTAAGATTTCAGTGACTTGATCCAATGTTGCTTTTTATTACTGACAACATTATAAACCAACATTGCCTTAGGTGAAGTCAATGGAAACTTACCCCTTAACCCAAGTTAATGACTACATCAAGATCTCTCAAGAAGGTGATATTTAAAGATTGGATCATTTTTTATCCAGATTTTCTTCATCCTTGAAGGGATTTGAATCTTTTAATCTTCAGCAATTGCTGTTAAAAACCTCTTATTTTTGGACCTGGGAGAAAACCAGTTTCTGTGGGCAAATCCCACAATCACCTAATTGAAGAGGTTGGTTCTTTTTTCCATCACTTTTATTGCAACACAGGACATTATTGCACTTTCAATCAAATTCAATGCATTATGATTATGTATGAAAAGAAAGATAAAAATGCATGCAAAAGTATACAGATGTTGTGACTTAAGTTGGTATTGGGTGTCACAACATCACAAACCAACATTGGTTTAGACAATGCACATACCGAGATCTCTTCTCAAACGAGAGAAGGTCTCGAAATCTAATGCCTTAGTGAAGATGTCAGCAAGCTGTATCTGTTCCAATATGCTCAAGGCTAACAATCTTCCTCTCAACTAAGTCTCGAATAAGGTGGTACCTTATGTCAATGTGTTTGATTCTAGAATGCTGGACTGGATTTTTGAAGATGTCAATGGCACTGGAATTGTCACACAGCACGGTCAAGATACTACTGTGCAGACCGTAGTCCTCTATCGTCTGGTTCATCCACAGTAATTGTGTGCACGCACTTCCAGCTGCAATGTATTTGTTTCTTGTTGTACCAAGAGATTAAATTGTTACCCAGAAAAAAACACCCCCCTAGTAGTACTCTTTCTATCTACCACAATTTCAGCCCAATCCGAATCAGTGTACCCTACAAGTTCAGTACCAGTATCTTTTGTGTACCACACACCTAGTTCAGTTGTACCAGCAATATACCTTATTATTCTTTTAACTGCTTTTAAGTGTGACTCTTTTGGATTAGACTGATATCTAGCACATAAGCACACACTATACATAATATCTGGTCTACTTGCTGTCAAAACACATGAAAATAGCTCAAGTTCGGTTTTTTACTCATCAACAACTCATAGGGAGTAGCACATGATCCTGGTCTAAAATAAGCCGTATTTGTAATATGACATGCAGCGTTCATTGCTTCAGTCCAAAAATGTTTTTCTATACTATTTGAAATAAGCATAGTTCTAGTCATTTCAGCAAGAGTCCTATTTTTGCGTTCGGCTATGCCATTTTGTTGTGGAATAATAGGTGAAGAAAATTCATGACTTATGCCCTCCGAAGTGCAGTATTTAGAGAAAGATGCATTTTTAAACTCTTTTCCGTGATCAGTTCTAATCGTACCAATGTTCACATTAAACCTTACACACAGCTTCTTTGCAAGTTTTTTGAAAGTCTCAAAAGTCTCAGATTTTTCTTTTAAAACTTCTACCCAAGTGAATCTAGAAAAATCATCAACAATAACTAACAAATACCTCTTACCACCAAGGCTCTCAACCTCAAGTGGTCCCATGAGATCCATATGTAGAAGTTCAAAGCAAGAAGATGTAGTAAGACTTTGCTGGACTGGATGTGGCACTCTTACCTACTTTCCTTTTTGGCATGCCTCGCACACAGGAATAATCTTGGTGTTGAGTTTAGGCAACCCACTCACAGATTCTTCTTTGGCCAACCTATCCATCATCTTGTAATTCACGTGTCCAAACTTTTGATGCCATAACTCAGCATAACTTATTTGGGACAGTCTGCAAAAAGCATCACTTTGGATTTGGTAGCAATTATCTGAAGTCCTTTGACCAGTGAGAATACATGGTCCATTCTCCTCGTAGACTTTACACTTTTCACGGTTGAATTTGAGACTAAAACCTCCGTCGCACATTTGACTTATGCTAATCAAATTTGCAGGAAGTCCTTCTACCAGCTACACATTTTCAAGAGTTACAATGCCGGGAACATGGAGAGTTCTTTGGCCAACAATTTAGCCATTTGCGCCTCCACCATACTTTACTTTTCCACCTCGAAATCTGACAATATTGGAAAGTAGCTCTTCTGACCCAGTCATATGCGTGGAGCAACCACTGTCGAAATACCAGGCTCCAGGGACGTGGGACTTCAGGGAGGTATGGATCATGTTACACTTCACGTTATTTTTCTTGACCCACACTTGTTTTAACCTGGTGTTGGTATTGATGTTGGTATGACGGAAACCAACATTGGATTTAGCAGCCGCATTAGTTCTCTGAAAATGCCTTCTCTCGCCTATGATCTTCCAGCAAAAAGGCCTAATGTGCCCTGGTTCACCACAATGATGGCACACGAACTATCTTCTTCTCTTCTTGCGCCTCTTGGGTGATTTCTGCTCTTGACTTGAGGAATGTGATGGCTGAATCGATTTAAATTCAATTCCATGCTTTGAGGTTTCTGGGAAGCTTATCTCTAAGATTTCATCAAGCTTCGCCTTGCCTTTGTTCAGATCTGATATGGTTCCTTGGACCTTTGTCAGCTCGGTTCTCACCTTCTCTAGCTCAGCATCCTTCTTGGTGAGCGATGTTTCCAATCGAACAATTATGTCAGTCTGATCAGCCTTTTCTTTTGATAACTTCTCTACTTCTTTCACGAGATCTTTGACCTTGAGTACCTGGTTTCCCCAACTGACAAACAGTTGCTGGTGCTCAACACTCAGCAACTCGTACTCCTTTTGGTAATCAGTAGTTTCAACATTCAAGCACACGATGTTGGTTTCAAGGCTATCAACATGGACATCGTCGTCCCAAATAACATGGGTAAATAAGGATGGAACAGGTTCAGTTGACTCGGAATCATTGACATCCCCAGTAAAATCAGAAGCAACCATGCTTTTCTTCCTAAGAGTGTTAGGACATTCATTTTTGTAGTGTCCCCAACCTTTACATTCATGACATTGCACCTTACTGAGTGGTCTCGTGGGGTTGGATGTGTTTGGAATTGAGGAAGTGGACTGAGATCTAGGAAGAACACGTCCAGTAAATTTTGGCGTAGATATCTATGTCCTGGTCTTCGTATTTGAGCCTCCAAGGCTATTCTTCTTCTTCAAGAAACTGTTGAAACGTTGAGTAACAAATGACAATTCGTCTTCACCAAGGGTAGTGGATTCCATCTTTTTCAGAATTCCATTGAAATCAAAGTCCTCTTCATCTTCATCGTTGTCTGGATTAGTCTCGGAAGAAAAGGCAACATTCTTCTCTTTTGAGTTGGAACCAAGGTGTTCCATCTCATACTGCTTAAGGTCTCCAACTAAGGTGTCGAATTCAATGTTATCAACATCTTTAGACTCTTCTATGCCAATAATCTTCATATTATATTTTTTCGAAATAGACCTCATCAGTTTTCCTATAAGACGAGAGTTAGTTATTGCCTCACCAAGTTCTCTGCACTCGTTTGTGATGTCTGATAATCTCATTGAGTAGTCCATGATCGACTCCTTCTCATCCATTCTCATCGCTTTGAAAGTGGACATCAACATTCTCAGCCTTAATTTCTTCACGCTAGCAGCTCCTTCACACACACTTTGGAGTGCGTCCCATGCATCCTTTGCTGACTCGTAATTCTTGATGACTCGGTAGTAGCTTGCATCAACATAGCTACACAAGGTATTGATGCATTTGGAATTCCAGTTTGCAGCAACTGCTTCCTCAGGAGTCCAATCTACTTCCTTTTTGGGGAAGGTTTCTCCTTCACCATCAGTAAAACGTGGCTTTTCCCATCCAAGGAGGACAGTTTTCCAAACACGTTCGTCAATGCTCTTTAAGTGCCAACGCATCCTTTGTTTGCAGAGAGAATAATTCTCCCCGTTGAGGATCGGTGGCCTTGGGTTGCCTTGAGCGTCCATAGCACCTAACAAATAAGGATTAGTACTTAAAAGATTAAGTAACCCGCTCTAGATGCCAATTGTAAAATTTGAAGGTCTATGGTTTGAAAATAAGTCTCAGATTTATGATGTTGTTATCAATGTTAGGCAACACTGACTAACAACATCAACCAGAGTAAAATAAACAATATGCAGCGGAAAATAAATTTAAGAACACGATTAAAATAAATTCAGTTCACAAGTAAAAGTACTTGTGAACTTGGATGTACAAACCCGAAAACTATATCACTTCTTTGTTTTTCGATCAATACAAAAATATTAAGTAATATATGAAAACTAAAGTATCAAAACACATGATACTAAATAATTGT